>LPNX010901460.1:224758-282098 GCA_001517045.1 Pseudotsuga menziesii | reverse complement strand
GAGATCCCTCTCTGGAAGAGAAATATCAATATCTTCCTAAAGTGGTTTTGTTGTTACCTCGGGGTGTGCTTCCTACAACCTGAGTACATTCCGAGTGCTAACACGACTGAAAACACCTTTTTCGCACTGAACCTGTCCTTTCCGCCCTCCGCACTTTCTCTTTCCGCCTTTCCGACCTCGAAAATCAAAAATTGGAAACATAACAAATGACGAAAATACTTAACGACTCTTCTGCCTTCTACCTTCTGCCTTCCGCTTTCCACCCTGTTGGCCTAAGAACTAAAAAATTGAAAACATAACAAACAACGGAAATAATTAACACCTCTTCCGCCTTCCACCTTCCTCCTTCCGCACTTCCGCTTTCTGCCTTTCCGACCTTGGAACGTGGAACTTGGAAACTCAAAGACTGGACGAAGTGAATTGTCAGCATTTCACCTTCCGCACATCTCTTATCCACCCTTCTGACCTCGAAAATCGAAAATCAAAAACATAATGGGCGACGGAAACACTTAACAACTCTTTCGCCTTCCACCTTTCTCTTTTTTCCCTTTCGACCGCGGACCTCGAAAATCGGAAACATAATAAATGGCAGAAATACTTAACGACTCTTCTGCCTTCAGCTACGCAACTTGAAAATTGGAAAAACAACAAACGACAGAATCCTTTATCCACTTCCCGCCTTCTGACTTCCCCCTTCCGCCTTCCACTGCAGAACTCGGAAATCGGGAAACCAACAAACGACCTTAACCTTTTCCTGCACTTTTGACTTCTACTTTCCGACCTCATGCTTCATAAATCTAAAACACACTTTTGGCCTTGTTTTCAACTTCCCTTTCCCCCTTCCTCCTTCCGCAGGTGGATCCCGAGGTGTGGAAACACAACAATTATGCCCTATTCAACTTTCCCTTTTTCGGTTTCCACCTTCCTCCTCCCTCAGGCAGATTCCAAGGGGAAGAAACACTAAGTCAACTGCCTCCTAACTCTGTAATAGGATTCTAGCCTCCATGAACTTACGCAAATGCATTGCAAAAATATGAGACATATACAAAAGTAAAATGCAGGAAAACATAACAGAAGTAAACTTATACTTAACCATCAATAAGCATTCAACATGATCATAATAACTCATAAACAAGCATAACAGAGATACTTATCTTGATGATTAAGTTGTCCCACAACTAGCTATGTTGCTGCAACGTTCCACCCAACTATAGGCCAGTGTTTTCATTAATCTCTCAACACCACTACGACCCCCGAGCTGGGCATGATTTCCACAAGGAACTAGGGAACAACAAGCTTACACATAGCCAAAACTCATAACACACAGTCAAGCCAACAGATGGGTTTCACAGGCTACACAGCCAATCCATCTCATAGTTGGGTTTCACAGACTGTACACAGTCAAGCCAACATCCACATCAAGGACCAGCCAAGCCAACATATGGGTTTCACGGGCTATTCATCCAAACCATCTTTCATAGATGGGTTTCACAAGTTGTCTAGTCAAAGATTATACACATGGCCCAAAGAACAAGACATAGCCAAGCCAATATCCAAATGGGTTTCACAGGTTACCCAGCCAAGCCAATATACAATTGGGTTTCACAGGCTGTCAAGGCAATGACTCACACCTAGTCAAATGCTCACCACAACTCATCCAAACCAACCAACAGTTGGGTTTCTCAGGATACTAAGGCAATGGAAAGGTAGAATTGATGAGCTAGTGAGCTCAACCATGGAGCTATGGACATGTACACCAGATCTATCCAGATTGGAATCCCATAATACCTACACACCCAACACAAGGAAGTATTCCCTTCACTGCTACACAGTTCCCTCATGCCATACCTTCCCTTCTAGTGCTCTTATAGGTGTGCATAAAGGGAGCTTCCACCCCCTCTTGATCTGTCTATGAGGTTCCTCTCTTCACTAGGTTTATCAGCCAATTCTGGGCCTCTTCCACTCCTAAATCTTTCATACCAAAATAGGGATGCACATCACAACAGTCCACAATGTACACACAACCAAAACAGGATCCACTCACTCTATAAAAGAGGAGACCACCGCAGAAACACCTTCCGCCACTCAGGAGAGTAAGACAAACCGTTCTAAATAATGAACCACTAAACAACAACACTGGGGAAACTACGAAGGACCACACTCTCATAAAATCGAGAGATATCCACTGCCCATTTACTCAACAAAAACACAACGGAACCACTCTCCGCAACTCGGGGTAGTGAACCACCAACCATGAGCATGAACCCACTAATCAGAATGATCGAATTGTGTATGATTGAATCGTGAATGATAGAATGGTGTCCTCCCCCAACGAGGAACAACAACAAAACCCTTTCACGACTGAGGGAAAGGACAGACTGGTATGCATCACGTGCTTACTTGCTGCAGAAGCAAGAATGTAGCTTCCCAGACTGTAGACTTGTCAGCTTGCTCAGACAAGCAATCATGCTGCCATGCCTTGCTTTGCCCAAGGCATTAACTACCTCAACCAATTTCCTGTAACAAAATTGAATGATCAAGCACAGGGACGAACCAGGGTGGACGGGATAATGAACGGGTAATTTTTGAACAAATCTACAATTGGGATTGACCATCAAACAGATCTACGGTGCACAGCGATTTTGTTGATCCAACTAGCGCGACTTAACAAACTTTTCATGTGCACGAAATTCCTATGAAATTCGCTTCATCAAGTTTGGAGTCCATCGTTGATCTAGTGGGGACACATATCAAACGGCCCACAAGGATTTCATAGCGTCAACTAGCACGGTAGTTAACCCAGCTAGCGTGCACGAAATTTCTATCCAAATCCGCTTTACCAAGTTTGGATTCCACCATTGATCTGGTGGGGAAATAGATCTGACGGTCAAAAAGGATTTCACAGCGTCAATTAGCAAGGTAGTTAACTTGGCTAGCGGGCGTGAAATTTCTATCCAAAAGGATTTAACTTTGAGCTCCAAATGGGTTTCATAGGTTGTCCAGCCAAGCCAATATACAATTGGGTTTCATAAGCTTTCAAGGCAATGACTCACACCCGGTCAAATGCTCACCATAATTCAGCCAAACCAACCAACGGTTGGTTTTCTCAAGCTACTAAGGCAATGGCAAGGTAGAATTGTTGAGCTAATGAGATTAACCACAGAGCTATCGACACCTACAACAGATATATCCAGCTTGGAATCCCACAATACCTACAAACCCAACACAAGGAAGTATTCCCTTCACTGCTACATAGTTCCCTCAGGCCATACCTTCCCTTCTAGTGCTCTTCTAGGTGTGCATAAAGGGATCTTCCAGACCCTCTTGATCTGTCTGTGAGGTTCCTCTCTTCACTAGTTTTATCAACCAATTCTGGGCCTATTCCACTCCTAATTCTTTCAGACCAAAATAGGGGTGCACATCATAGCAGTCCACAATGTAAACACAACCAAGACAGGCTCCACTCACTCTGTAAAAGAGGAGACCACCGTGGAAACACCTTCTTCCACTCAGGAGAGTAAGACAAATCATTCTAAACAATGAACCAATGAACAACAGCACTAGGGAAACTATGAAGGACCACACACTCATAAAATCGATAGATATCCACATCCCATTTACTCAGCAAAAACACAACAGAACCACTCTTTCGTGACTTAGGGTAGTGAACCACCAACAATGCGCATGAACCCACTAATAAGAATGATTGAATCATGTATGATCGAATCGTGAATGATCAAATGGTGTCCTCCCCCAGCGAGGAACAACATCAAAACCCTTTCGCAACTAAGGGAGAGGACGGACTGGCATGCATCACGTGCTTACTTGCTGCAGAAGCAAGAATGCGGCTTCCCAGACTGCAGATTGCGGGCTTACTCAAACAAGCAATCAAACTGCCATGCCTTGCTCTGCCCAAGGCATTAACTACCTCAAACAATTTCCTGCAAGAAAATTGAATGAACGAGCACAGGGACGAACCGGGGTGGACGAGTTAATGAACGGATAACTTTTGAATAGATCTACGGTTGGGATAGACCATCAAACAGACCGATGGCACACAATGGTTTTGTTGATTCAACTAGCGCGAATTAACAAACTTTTCATGTTCACAAAATTCCTATGAAATCTGCTTCGTCAAGTTTGGAGTCCATCGTTGATCTAGTGGGGACATAGATCAAACAACCCACAAGTATTTTGCTTCGCCAAGTAGCACAGTACTTAACCCAACTAGTGTGCGCAAAATTTCTATCCAAATCTATTTTACCAAATTTGGAGTCCATCATTGATCTGGTGGGGACACAGATCCAACGGTCAACAAGGATCTCACAATGACAACTAGTAAGGTAGTTAACTCGGCTAGCAGACACGAAATTTATATCCAAAAGGATTTAATTCCGAGCTTGCGCGTCCACTTGGGTGACTTGAACGACAAATCAATGAAGGATTCTCTGCTGATTAGACTAGGCTTTATGAGGATTAAACCCACAATCACTCACCCAGCATCTACTAGCTTAATCCCTCCATGTTCCTCTATGAAATCATGCCCCCATCTCTTTTCACATTGCAGTCCCATAGCTAGTTGTGGTATTTTATTAATTGTATAATTACATGATATATCAAAATGTATTATGCCTATCTTAGCACCATAACCATAGGTATCAACCTTGATCACCTATACACAAAACACCAATCAATGGCAGGGCCTTGGCCTTAAACTCCTTGCCATGATTCATCACAATATATACATCATGTACAATTTCAATACCATGGGGTCAAAACTGAGGTATTACATTCCCCTCCCCCTTACAACATCACTGTCCTTAGTGCTCCTGGAACAAAAATGCTACACTGGCACTACCTCAGTACTCTACAAAATTGAACAAAAAAGGATGTGCCAATTGCATGGCACCCTACAGCTCCCATGTAGCCTCATTAGGACCATGGTGCTTCCACTGCACCTTCACTTGTCTAATGGCACAATCTGGAACTCTTCCTCGGGTTCCACTACGTTGTTGTCCTACCTCAGAACTCCTCCAAGTCCTCGATTGCATGCATCATTACACACTACAATGTCTTTTCCTGGGTCTTAGAGAATCCTTCTCCTCGGCTTGGAACATTTGCAATGTCTTTGGAAACCAGCAATGAGTCAATTCTCATGTCAATATTCACAATATTTTTTCAAAATCAAAGATGAATCACGTGCACATGTATGTTGACATAAAATCAACAAGTAGCTTCCTAGTAAACCAAATACTTATTTGCATAAGTATCTTCTTTTGGCTACACAAGTATCAAGCTTTGCCTTTATACAACTATGGAACTCACAAGACCTGCCCCACCCCACACAAGGATGGTAGCTCTTCTCTGCTATACAGTCCCTCTAGCGTACCCACCCTTCATGTGCTCTCTAAGGTGTGCATTGAACGGTAGCCAATTTTTTGCAAGCCTCGGATTACCTGTGAAAATATCTCTCCACCAAGATCTGGTAGCCCTACTCCAGAGCCTAACACATCTCTGGGTGCTCAATGGTAGCTCTGGCTTAAGATCCTACACCTCCTCTAGGTGCTCACCAAGCTCAGGTGCTTCCTTTCCGGACACCACAATGATTTAATTCACATGTCAGATTCATTCCTATAAGATTCACTCTTTAACATGATTTCCAAAATCAAGCTGAATCATTATGCACATGTGTATTTACAGAAACTCAAAAAAAAAAATTCTAAGTAAATCAAATACTTATCTGTATAGCATCTCTCAACCTAGATCTGGAAGCCCCGCTTCAGAGCCTAACACCTCCTTGGGTGCTCAATGGCAGCTTTGCTTAAGGTCCTAGAACCCCCTCCAAATGCTCACCAAGTTCAGGTGCTTCCTTTCCAGACACCATAATACCTAGGGGTTATTTTCTTCACGGATCCCCCACTCTCGTGACAGTCCCCTTATGCAGTGTGAATGGGTGTGGAAAGAAGTCTAGTCGGATGTCTTACACCAAATGATCAATAACATTGATAGTCGAATCAAATCTGAATTTACAATTATGTTTCCTACAGAAAATTAGATTTTTGCAACCATGAGGCCATCCTCATATTGTTTGGCTTTTGCAAGTGGGATCATTTATCCCATTCTCACACATGTGGCCAAAGCCTGGACATCCGCATACCACATGTCATCTTGACACCATTTTAGATTAGCCAAACAGTCAACAACATTCAATAGGAAAATTTGAAATTTAAAATTTAAAAATATGTTCTATTCAGAGGTTAGATTTTAGTCATGAGATCCTTCTCATATCGTTTGGAACTCTACACATGGTAGATTCCTGCCTTGGTTTCATTGGGTGCAACTATACTGCCTTGTTCAAGTATTTCTACCTGCAGTCTTCAGGAAGTTTTGATATGATTGTACATACACACGAGGGTCATCTCCTCATGGAACTAAAAGTTCGCATCCATGCCTCCTCAACCTATACATTTACTCAACTTTACCTGTAGAATATCCTTCAATTTACCTCCTGTAATATCCTACAAGTCCCAAAAAAGATCTTACATCTGTCACCTTTCTCAACTTTGCAAGCAGCCTATGATCCCTTAACAATTTCAAGGTCAATATCAAATGTTCTTCGTGTCCTTCCTCATTCTTAGAATAAATAAGAATGTCATCCATGAGAATAAGAACAAATTTGTCAAGATACTTGCTAAAAACACCATTCATGAGGCACATGAATGTAGATGGTGCATTTGTGATACCCAATGGTACCACTAAAAACTCATAATGTCCATGCCTTGTTCTAAAGGTTGTCTTATGAATATATTCATCCTTGATTCTTACCTGATGGTAACCAGACCTTAAGTCAATCTTGGAAAATACCTTTGCTCCTCTCATTTGATCAAAGAGGCCATCAATCCGAGGTAAAGGATATTTATTCTTCACAGAGACTTTATTCAGTTGTTTGTCATCAATACATAGCCCGAGTGTACCATCTTTCTTTTTCACAAACAGGACTCGTGCTCCCCAAGGGGACACACTAGGCCTTATATACTCATTTTCTAACAACTCTTGCAACTGCTTCCTCAGCTCTAGCAATTCTAGTGTGCACATCCTGTAGGATGTCTTGGGCACTGGTTCTGCTCCTGACACAAGTTCAGTGGTAAAATCAATATCCCTCTTTGGAGGAAGTCCTGGAATTTCATGAGGAAACACATCCCTAAATTCCTGTAATACATGAAATTCCTCCAACCCAAGAGTTTCATTCTTTGTTGCTTCCCAAACATGGGTTGCATACAATCTACCACCTTTCCCACAAAACTTCTTCTGCTGCATAGCTAAATCCTTCCTAATAGAAATCACTTTTGGAATGCCTCTTACAACCTTTAGTTTTCCTTCTTCATTTAGGCGTTCAAATGTCTTGATGTAGCAGTCAAGTTTAACTCTGTGTGTTGCCAACCAATCCATTCCAATGAGAACATCATATGAACCAAGTGGTAGAACATTCAAATCTGCATGAGTGAATAGCCCATCCATATCCAATGGACATCTCTCTACCACCTCGCTAATCTTTTTCTTAGTTCCAATGGCTAATTGAACTAACCATGATTTTCTATGCTTTGATTTCTTCAAAGCGCACATCTCCACAATTATAGAGGTGATATAGCTGTGAGTAGATCCAGGTTCAATCAAAATAGAAACAGATTGCTCAGCAATCTTATCCTCAACTTCAACCACAATTGATTGATGATATGCCTAGCGGTCCTCTATCACTGCATAAATTCTAGGAACGGTCCTTGTTTCATGACCCACAGTTTCAACTCCTTGGGTGTTGTTGACTTGACCTTCATTCCCACTCCAATGTGGGAAATACTTAATCAGATGGTCTCCCCCACATCCCCAACATCAGAGTGGTTTCCTTGGCTTGTCTCTCATCATTCTGGCTGGATTAATCACAGCTTGTGATGGATGTACTTGTCGATTTTCAGAAATGAGAAGGTTTGAAACCCCTCCTCCTTTGGTCAAGCTTCACATTTTTCTTGCAGGAATTTCTCCTATTCCCTTCTGTATCTGTTGTCTGATTCCTAGAGTTTATCTGCCTTTGAAGGTCTGTCAAAATCTGTAGCATGGTTGAACTTAACTGATTTTGCTCTTCTAGTCAACTGATTTTGCTCTTGTAGTCAACTGATTTTGCTTTGAAACTCTGCAACTTCATCCTCAAGCTCCGTATGGTAGCTGCAATATTTGGGGAAGTTTCTTGATTTCCCTTCCCATCGAATTCTGTTTCAGCATTCACAACCTGAATATTTCCCCCCATAGCATCAGCCTCAAGCTCGTAGGGATGATGTGCATCAGTCATGATGGTAATATTCTGGTGCTGATCTTCTTGGTCGGACCAAGACCAACTTTTCAATCTGCACCATGACTCTGCAAAAATGTGTAATTCCACATCCTTATTAGCTGCATAAAAATTTCAGAAGTAAAAACCATTTACTCACTGTCACCTGGGCTCTAGGCCCAATGTTTTAACCATTAGCTCTGATATCAATCTGTACTGTCCCCATACCCCATAATGCAGATAAATTAAAAATTTTACTTCAAGAACCCTTGTTCTCCTTCGAAACAGAGGGCATGGATGTTAACACACTTCAACCTTCATTCTTAGTCTTAGAAACCATAGTAACAGTCGTTCCACCCTTAACAGATCCCTTCTACTATCAAAAACATCTTGTATGCACTGAACCTATCCTTTCCGCACTCTTCCTTCTGCCTTTTGCCTTCTGCACTTCTGCTTTCCACCTTCCGACCTCGAAACTCGAAAATAGGAAACATAACAAACGACAGAAATACTTAACGTCTCTTCCACCTTTCACCTTCCACTTTCCTCCCTTCCGACCTCGAAACTCGGTAATTGGAAACATAACAAACAATGAAAATACTTAACGACTCTTCCACTTTCCGCCTTCCATATTGATGTAATTGTAACTTCGGAATGTATTCACTTGTATATCTTATGTATTGTACCCCGATGTTTATTCTGGGAAGTATCTATAATGTAATTGAGTCATGTCATGCCCTGATGTTCTGATCGGGATATTCAATAATGTAAACAAGTCATGTAAAGTCATTGAGGTTAACACTCCGTTGTAAGTCGGGGCAATAGTCCCCATTATTGTGTCAAGGTTAACCCTCCTTGTTGATCGGAGGGAAAAGTCCCCACAGTTGTGGGGCACTAGGGTTATTAGACTCTCCTAGAGATGTCGGCCCTAGTAAGTAATTGTTAAGTGGGGCCGACATGTTGAAGTGGACATTAAGTGAATGAAAGAATATAAATACAGAGTGAGCCTCTCTATCTATCACACACGCTCTCTCATTGGGGTGTATGAGTGAGAGAGGAGAAGCTATCTCAAGTGAGAGAGAGAGAGAGAACAAGCTATTGGAGATCATCTTTATGTTTTCAAGTTTTACTGTTGCCATTGGTGCTCATTCTATCTCTAAGGAAGTTTCAGGGTTTTCTCCTTTATGGTTTCCCTGAGGAAAATTCTTTGTGTCTCTTGTCTCTTGTGTTTATTGATGTGCATGTTATTCTCTCAGATAAGATCCTAAGATTATGCTAGCTTAATGATAAAAATATAACATGGTATTAGAGCTAACCTAAGAATAAGACATCGTGCAGCTATGGAAGCTAGGGGTTCTTACTTTTTGGGTCTCTCTCCACAATCCATCAGCAAAAGTATGCTAGGATGACTCTCCATTGAAAGGCCCATCTTTTTGTTAAAGCGAAATTCGATTCCGGGCATTTTTTAGTTTTTGGTGCGGGAAATTAGGGCTTTTACAGAAGATGAATTTTTGAGGGAGCCTAGCATAGGATTTCTCTCCTCATCAAAATCGAAGTTTAGAGACATGGGTCTAGATTTTTGGTTGGGTGAAACTCTGGGAAAGTTAAACCCTAGTTTGACCCCGGGCCGAAAAAACCCTAAAATACTAAAACTGATAGGTTTTGGTACATTCGCTATATATTGGGATTAGAGAAGGATTAGGAGCTGAAACTTTCATAGGCCGAAGATAAAATCCATATTTACATTGTGTACAAAGTTCAACCTCAGATTCACTATATTCTAGGAGATATGATCCCTCCAAGTTAGGGTTCCATCCTCTTCCAGGATTCATCCCTAAACAGGCCACCTGGGGTGAATTGCTATATCTCGGGCTACCAAGGTCCAAATGAAATTTCTCAAGATTTTCTAGAAAGGGCACGGACTTTAATTTCTATGGTAGAAGTCTTAGACCCAGAAGATGAAACAGTCACACGTGGCAGTCTATACAACTTCGCTATTATGAACAGTCCTGAAACAAGTCACCTTGGGAAACCGCTCATAAATCCCAATTGGTGAAACCTATGGTGTTGGAACAGGCACAGGTGAGGATGCCTTGGTACAAAGTTTCAGACATAGAGGAGTAGTAATTTTGGAGATACCGCATAAACAGTATTAGGCATTTCTGCAGAAGAAATTGGAAAACTAGGGTTTCCTGTTCCAGGAGCTTCCCTCCACCGTTTTCAGAAAAGGAGTACATTGGATATCTCTCTTTGAAGAGGCCTATATTTATATCCCATTTTATCTAAAAGATTCCAAGTTTTTAAAATTAGGGTTTCTTTGACAAACCCTAGATCAGCGAGCCCTAGAATTAGGACAGACACCTCAAATCGATAAGATCTAATCTTTTGCTATTTTCATTTGAGGTTCTCATTTCAAAGTGATCTATCACATCAGCTTGATGATAATCTTGGTGAAGTTGACAACTTCCAAGCATGGAAGTATACGATGTCACTAGTTCTTGAAAAAAATGAATTGGACACCTACATAAGTAGAGAGGTTCCAGTTCTAGAGGGAGATGAGGATAAAAGCCTTACACAAGAAGAACTTGGTCAAGGCCAAGAGGATTAATGTTGATTCTATCAAGGATCACCTTATACCATGAGTGTCTTCCCTAAGGACACCTAAAGAGATGTTTGATTCATTTACCAAGCTATTTGAAAGGAAGAACATAAATCGAAAGATGACCTTGAGAAAACAGTTGTAGAATGTGAAGATCCAGAATGCAAAGACCATACAGTCATACTTTACAAGGGTCTCTCAAATCAAAGAACAACTTGAAGTGGTAGAAGAAGTAGTAGAGAATGCAGAAGTAGTGATAGCCACCTTGAATGGCCTCCCTGGATCATGGGATTAATTCATGTGAGGAACATGTGCCAGAAGGAAGTGATTACTTTCAACAGATTCTAGGAAGAAGAAAAAGCTCGACTCATAATAAGAGAAAAGAAGATGGGAGAAACTGAATATAAAGATTTCACGATTCAAAGAAGATACCTCAAGCGATGAGGAATATGAAGAACTCAACTCTTGAAGAACCTCTTATCCATCTTAGCATTTGGATAAGAAATGATGTTATTATGAATGAAGAAGATTATGAAGCTGAATGCTCAAGAAGAAGTCTACCCACGAAAAAAATAAAGATAAGTATTCAATTGTCATTTCATGATATTATTTTGTTATGCATTTGTTTATATTCAGTTAATGTATTATGCATGATAGAATGTTTGCATTAATGAAAATATACTACTAATATGCATGTGATGGGTAAGTAGCTCATGGTGCTATACAACTCTCCATTGTTGCTTATCTAGAATGAAACCTCTGTGCTGACATATTGGATTAGTGCACAATCTCAATGTTGTCTTGGTAGAGATGGAAGGCATCTATAAAGTTTCCGTGAGATATGGATGAATGTTGTATTGGCTAAAATAGTTGCACGATCACATATTTATGCATAAGAATTTTCCATTATGAATATTCCTTATGAAATGTTTCTAACCATACAAATGCATTTGACTTGTAGGAAAGATCGCATACATAATCGCCTACAAGCAAAGAAGGATGAGACCTGTTCCGAAGAACAAGTGACGGCAATTCAAGATTAAGAATAATATGATGAATGTAGCGACATCATTGATGCAGAACCTTTCAGCTATGAAGAAGTAACCAAGAAGAAAGGGAAGACCAGTTCAAGAAGAATGATGTCTAGGATGCAGTATCGATACGTGAAGGAAAGTTCGTAGTTCCATCATGTAGTAGATGGAAACATGGTGGGATACAAGGAAATATTTGTAGCACGAGGCTTCTCATGAAAAGAAGGCATAGACTACGAAGAGACATTTGCAGCCAGTGGGAGTTGAGACACATGACAGACAGAATCATGTGTACAAATGAAAGAATTCCTTGTACGAGCTCAGAAGACACCCATGGATAACACATACATGATGAGCTTGATGAAGATCTTAACCTTTGCTACAAGGTTGAAGATGAAAGCCTATAGAGGATGACAAGCTCACACATGGGTGCGAGAAGAACTTTTGAAAAAGTTCAAAATAGAGGATCTTGGTGTTGGAGGAGCAAGTCGGTATGCCGACTTGAATGATAGCCGACTTAGTCGATCAGCCGACTAACTAGAGATTAGGTCGGCCACCTAAAATTCGTGTCGGTTCACCGAACCGACAGGTAGTTATTTTGTAACTGTTTTGTAATCATATATATTAGGCTGTTGAACCAAATGAGAACTCGGTTCAGTTCTCTGTATTGTATGGACCCTCTGATGCTAATATAATCTGTTATTCTATCTATATGTTCTTGTCTCTTGTCTTGGTTATGTATGTATGTTTTAGTATGTATTATTGGTAACCTTATGTGATCTGTGAGATTACAACATTGGTTCCATTGCCGGTAGTACATGTCTACGATGTATGCAAGCAGATGATATCAGAATAGGAGATTAAGGACTGGTGGGAGTGTAAAGTAGCAAATTATTTGCAAAATTAAGCACAAAGAAACAGATTGACGACCACAAAAGCAAAAGAAAGATACTTTACAGAGACGCATGAGAAGTTTGTAGAATCCGTGCCCCAACTTCTGAAGAAACTCCTAGATGAAAAAGCCGGAAGGGACTAAAGATCAACAGTTACTAGAAAAACTGATTCACGGGGGAAGAACAAACTTGTCGAAGTGGTTCGAAAAGATCGTCGACGAATTCTTTGAGGAGCAAGCAGTAGAAGATAGAACTTCAGTGGAAACCATCAAGAAGAAATTCTACATAGAACTCACCGAGCAATTCCTGTGTTCCTTACCGACCTTGCTGTTTAAATTCATGATCGAGAAGGGAGTAGGTTATATTGTCGAACCCCATCCATCACTTCGCGGACCACCATTAAACACTAACTGGGCGGAAAAGAAAAATAAGTGGTAAAAATTCATTGCAGAAAGGGAGTGGGAATACTTCCTAAGCGAGTAGACAGAACTATCCGGGATTTCTAAAGCAATGGGTAGGCTATGGGGGGGTAGCTGGTCATATGTCGAAATAAAGTGAAGTGGATTCTAGTCAACTAAAGGAAATACCAATCACCAGTAATGAGAAAGTCAACCTAAAAAGGAAATAGAGAAGACAATGTCACACAAAGGTATGACGGACTTCCAGAAAATAGAAAGGGAGAGGAGGCTACAAAGTAGGGAAGAAAGAAGAGAAAGAGCCTTAGCGCTTTAGAGAGGAATGAGTACTAGGGTGACCGACCAGGAAAGAGATCCGTCATAGTCGAGTCATGACCGACAAGAAGAAGGCGTGGAAGAAGAGGCGTCCCCTATAAAATAAGAATTGTGGATAGAGAAGCGAGAAGCTCTCCAATTAGAAGTTCTCCATGAAGTAAAACCTCCGACAGATCCGCGTACCCGGATACAAGCTATTATCGAAGAGGACCTCATACTAGGAGCTGGTGACTTTGGTGTCTGGAGCCGACTAGATGATGAGACATACACTGACTTTGGTGTCTGGAGCCGACTAGATGATGAGACATACACTGGTAGACATCTAATTATCCGGTGACCAGAAGAAGGAAATTGGATTACGCTTCAAGCGGTACCCTCCAACCGAAGTATCCACTTACTGTTACCGACACATGAAGGAGCACCCCCCCTGCCAAATATAGCTTTGGAAGACACAGAACATTCAGAACTATGGACAAATAAGTGCAGTAGGACATCGACAGACAAAGTCGACACTAACCAACTACTGGTCGAAGAAGAATCGACAACCAAAACAACCGACAGGAATGAGAGTTCCGTCGACCATGGTTTCGTAGAGACAAATAAGCCAATAACCCCACTACCGCCACCACCACCTCCACCTCCACCACCGCCACCTTCCGACAGTGACAGTGATTCCGACATGGGTCACGGGTCAGTACACATTCCTCTATTTGAGGGGGATGAGGACCCCAGACGACACTGGTTCGTTTGTGAGTCGACTTTCGAGGCTAACCAAGTTACAGATGAAGACAGGCAGATGGCGCAATTCATTGGTGCCTTGAGGAAAAGGGAATTAACTTGGTACATGACCTTTTTTGAGAGAACACCTCGAGCAACCAAAGATGAGATCAAAGTGCAATTTCTATGATTTTTCAAAACTCCAGATGCAAAACATCTGGCAGCAAAGAAACTAAAAACAACATCACAGAAGCCAGGAGAAACTGTCCGCAATTACGATAAACGATGGAAAGACCTTCTTAGCCAATTGGACTATGTTATTGATGAACAATTATTAATCCAATGGTTTCTTGCGGATTTATCATGGAAAATACACCGACACATAAGTCTGGAGACATTCAAGACTTACGAAGACGTGCTTACAAAATCTCTCCAAGTAAAAATGGATGAGGACATACCAGTATACTCCACCGATCATAGACTAGAAGAATAACTTGAGAACGTACAGAAGTCATTAAAAGAATTAAACCTCAAAAATCAGGATATCTGGTGCACGAAGTGCTCGACGACCGGACATTCCAAAGACAACTGTCGCCTAGACATCAGCCGACAGGATGTTCGATTCGTGCAGACTAAATGTTTTTGTGACATTTTCCAAGAGCATGGAGACCACTCGACAAAAGATTGTCCGTTCAACATGAAAAATGGCAAGGCATATTGGTGTGCAATCTGCGAAACTAAAAATCATAACATGGTTGACTGCCATATGAATCTCAAGAACCGACAGAATTATCATGCAGTCTATCAAACCAACGCAGTTGCACAAAGTAATGAGCAAAACCACACGCCAAACGATTAGAACAATCAAAGATACGAAGTTCAAAGATATGAGTGCCGATATGACAATCGACATGAGGCTACGGAGGTCGAGGTCAATTCTCTGGGAATCGAGACAATCGACCACGTCGACCCATCCACTGTTTTACATGTTATAAGGACGGACATCGGCATGCAGACTGTCCATAAAAGGACAGAACTGACCTCAAATTTTGTACTCATTGTGGAGTAGGGGATCACTCATTAGAGGATTGTCCTACCATGCTGGAAAAAATAAATAAAAAGAAAAATGTTAATGTCTTACCGTGTGTGCAAAAAAATGAAGTAATAAATACAAAGAATTTGCATATCGTAACCCGACAAGAGACAAAAACAGGAAACGATAACCCACGAATCAGCAAAATAAAAGAAAAGAATGTCTACCCTGATCTAGTTAAAGAAAAACAAATATATAAAGAGGCAACAAACGTATTTAAAGAATTTGCCCGACAAGAAGAAGCAAACGACAAACGACACAACACACTAAAAGAATTGATATAGCTCATACAGAAAGATAACTCAGTATCTCAGTTCATCGACTTGCTATATGAAATAAAACATAACAACACCGAAAAACAAACAAATAATATCTGTAATCTAAATCAAAAAGATAAAAGTGATGCCAACCCACTTGTTGACCTGGAAATTGAAGGATACCACGTGCTCGACTTTGGATCACAAGTAAACATCATGACTCGTGACACTTGGGAACAACTGGGCAGACCTCGAATGTATGAGACAGGTATATACTTGAAGCTAGCCGACCGGGGCCTAATTGAACCTATTGGAGTCTGGAAAAATGTCGACACGACGATAAAAGGAATATCAACCAAAGTCGACTTTGAAATTATTAACCCTAAGGAAGGATCTAGCTCCTTCCCATCATTAGTAGGTCAACCTTGGGGAAGGAAGATGAAAGCATCAATATCCCTAGATAAAGAGAGAATAAAATTAAAAGGAAATGGACAAAATATCATTGTACCTATTCATCCATCCCAAGGAGAACCTTGGACAGAACCTATAGATGAAGAAGTTGATATCTGACAACTTTATCAGATACAAAATAATGCAGATTATACGGAACCTAATATTTATGGAGAACTTCATTTAGGTAACCAAGACTCAATTGATTATAATTCAGACATGGAATTATATGATTGGGAAGTCGAGAACTATGAAACACAAGCAAGAGGGTGCTGGACTATCCAAAAAGTACAGAAAAATCCCACCAAACAGTGCTTCATAGTGTCCATTGTCCCAAAAATATTTGAGAAACAAATTAGGGAATACCCTACTTTAAAACCTACAAATGTAAATAATACACAAATACCAAGATACAAGGAAATAGAATCACCAGTCATGCACATAGAACAAGTGTCCAAAAATATTGGTGAACATGGTCGACTACAAAGTTTAGTAGAAACTTTTACAGGACAAGCTGCTAGATGGTGGGATACCCATCAGACAAGACTGCAGACCTGGAAATCAGCTTCGACTTACTTTGTCGAAAGGTTTGCAGGAAAGAAGCTAACCCAACATGCTTAGAAACCCATATTCACTCAAGGACAAAATCTAGAAGATCATATTAAGACATGTGAAAAAGAATGGAGAAGACTTGGATACAGGGATGAACTAGCATGGCCACACCTGTTTCCATCAACCTTCTCCGACTTACCAAAAAAATGGTATAAAATGGAAGAAGCTAAGGATCAAACCTTCCTATGGCATGAACTCAGAGAAAATTTCATTAAAGATTTCAACTTTATACCACAAAATGAGAATTTGGTCAAAACAACAAAACAGATTAAAGAATTTATACAGCCGACTGAAAATAAACCCTTACAAGACAACCGACAGACAATGAACTGTAACAATATACAAACCGGTACAATACCACACTCGACAAGGCTACAGTTAGAAAATGAAAATACATAAGGGAAAATTTTTAGATGAAAATCAAACCATGTCGAAATGACCAAACCTATTCGCACAGTACTCAAAGTTGGAACCACCGACAAGGACGATACCGATCGAATGACTGCAACCGACTTCCCTACCACATTCTCACAGTTTAAAGAAGGAAGTCGACCAATCAATGAAGCCAAAACACCATAATGGCTAGATGCTAAAGTCAATACTAGAGAGTTCGACATCTCAAATGATGACCAACCAAAAATGGCAAAGATTGGAGACTACTGGAGTGAAGAGCAGACAACAAAAATAGTGAACTTATTAAAAGAGTTCCAGGATGTATTTGCCAGAGATTATAAAGATCTCAAAGGTTTAGTCCACGAAATGGGTGAAATGAAAATTGACACTAAACCTGATGTTCGACTTGTGAAGAAAAGACCATATAAGCTAGCTCATAAATACAAAGAGATAGTCAAAAAGGAGATTGATAACATGCTTGCAGCAGGCATCATCTACCCTGTTGACCAATCATAATGGGCAAGTCCAATGGTTGTTCAACCTAAGAAACATGATCCGACCAACTAAATAAAGTGACACTAACAGACCCATTTCCAACTCCTTATGCAGACGAAATCCTAATTGAAGTTGCAGGACATGAATGCTACTCATTTACAGATGGATTCTCAGGTTATAACCAAGTACCAATAGCTAAAGAAGATCTAGAAAAAGACAACCTTTGTATATGAATTTGGCTCATTTGCTTATAAGGTTATGTCTTTTGGATTAAAGAATGCACCTGTAGTATTTTCTAGAATTGTTGTCAAAACATTTCAAGAATATATTTACAAAACCATGGCAATATACTTTGATGACTAGACCATATACTCCATGTTAAAGGATCATTGCAAATGGCTAAGACTCATGTTGGAAAGATGTCGACGAATTCAGCTATCGCTGAACATAAGGAAATGCATATTTGTGACCCCCATAGGGATATTATTAGGGCACATTGTCTGTAGAGAAGGTATTAAGGTCGACTTTGTAAAAATCAAAATTATCCACGACTTAAAACCACCAGTGAACTCAAAACAAGTCAGAGTGTTACTAGGTCATACAGGATATTATAGAAAATTCATAAGATACTACTCAGATATGACCTATGCACTAGAAGAACTCTTAAGGGAAGATAAAGAGTTCGACTGGACAGAGGAATGCCAGTTATCATTTGAAAAAATAAAAATAAAACTAGTCGAAGCACCAATCCTAAGGTTTCCAAATTGGTCGACTAAATTCCATGTCCACATCGACGCATCAGGTCTAGCAATAGGAGCAATCCTAACTCAGCCAAAAGATGATGGAATGGATTATCCTATAGTTTACAGTAGCAGAAAACTAAACAAAGCTGAAAGAAAATATTCGACGACAAAAAGAGAAGCATTAGGAATGGTCTTTGCACTACAAAAATATCGACATTATCTCCTAGCTAATCTATTTATCTTTTACACTGATCATTAGGCATTAAAATACCTTGTGAATAAGCCTCTACACCATGGAAGAATTTGTTGATGGCTACTTCTATTCCAAGAATTTGTCGATGGTTACTTCTATTCCAAGAATTTGAGTTTGAAGTCATTGTCAGACCAGGTAATTTAAATGTCGGTCCCAACCATTTATCTCGAATCGACACTGGAGAGGAACTAACAGGAGTCGAAGACGACTTACCAGATGCACATCTATTTCGGATAGAAGCAGTCCCGACAGAGTTAGAGGAAATAGCTCAGTTTTTAGAAGATGGACAAGCACCAGAAGGCATGAGTACCAAAAAGAAACAGATCTTAGCCATGAAAGCTGCACCTTATAGTCTTATAAATGGATTCCTATACAAAATGGGATTAGATGACATCCTCAGAAGGTGTGTACTGGAACATGAAAGAGACAACATTATGCATGAAGCACACTACGGACCTATAGGAGGACATTTAAAAGCAAATACAACTGCAAAGAGAATCCAATAATTAGGGTTATGGTGGCCGACACTTCATAAAGATTGCAAAAATTTTGTAAGCAAATGTGACAGATGTCAACGACTAGGTCAACCCCTGCCTAGCACAGAAATGCATTTGATATCAGTAAACCCAAGTTTGACATTTGAAATTTGGTCCATAGACTTCATAGGACCATTTCCTATACCAGCAAAAAGAACAGGTGCAAGGTACATAATAACTGCAGTCAAATATGTAACCAAATGGGCAGAGGCAGAACCAGTCGACACATGTTCCAGTGAGATAGCTGCTAAGTTTATCTATGAGAATATCATCACCATATTTGGATGTCCACTAACCCTAATCAGCGACCAGGGAACACACTTTATTAATAGAACTATCAAAACCCTAATCGACCAGTTCCAAATCGACCATCGTCGGAGTACCGCATACCATCCTCAGTCGAATGGAGCAATTGAAGCATTTAATAAAACATTAACAAAAGGACTAACCAAAATATGTAATGTTGATAAAGATGACTGGGATGAAAAGATACCTGTAGTACTATGGGCATATAGAATAGCATACAAACGATCAACCGACCAAACCCCCTTTCGACTATTTTATGGACAAGAAGCAGTAATTCCACTACACTTCCGACAACAGACACCTATTATTGCAGCAATTTTACATGTCGATGTCGAACAAGGAAGAAAGGACCGACTATTACAACTAAGTAAACTTGAAGAACCCCGACTCATTGCGATACAATAGGAGACCTTGTCGGTAGGAGACCTTTCTTTACTATACAATAGTCGAGTAAAAGGAAAACATAAAAAGTTACATACAGAATGGATGGGACCTTATGTTGTCGAAGAGGTACATACCAATGGATCAGTCTAACTAAAGACATTACAAGGCATAGTATTTTGGAAACTCGTTAATGGAGATTGACTAAAACACTACAGAAACTAAAACAAAACATATCTTAAAAAAAAACATATAATGACCATAACGGTTAAACAAAAGCTATAAAAATCTAAAAATCTAAAAAGTAAAATAATACCGTACACGCCCAAAACTATGACAGGAAATGACCATTTTCACCACCAACATCATGACCATCGACATAACGTCATCGACCATTCTCATAACCGACATTGACCGACGACCTCAATTGTCCCATCGCACATTCATGACCTCGAGTGCCGAAACCAATTCACCATTAACGCACACTCAAGTGTTCCAACTGGAACATCATGTCCGCCATTAATACACCTCCCGACGAGAACATCCAATGCGTGCCCTATAAATACTGACCCACCAAAGGATCATTCAGCGCAATTCAAACAGAGAGAGCATCAGAGCAACCAGACGACTGAAAAGCAAAAGCCCCTTAGTGAAACCGACCACCAAATCGACAAGATGGCACCAAAACAGACCAGAGCCTCAACCAAGGCCAAAGAGTTACAGACTCCAGAAACACCATTAGTCAGGAGACTAAAGAACATCAAGAATGCTAAGGTACAGGAGGGCTCATGGCAAAAACTATGGGTCGAGATAAAAGAGTGGGCTTACAAGAAGCCTACTCCAGCTACAGAGAAAATACAACACAGTTCCATCATAAACTATGCCAACGCGCCACTCATGGCCAGCTTCGGTGGCACAAAAGTAACAGCCATCAAATTTTTCATAAGCCAGTACCACAACGGCCGGTTTTACTTCGACCGACCGGTCGACATCTCGGGAGAAGTCATTTCCAAGTTGTTAGAATATAATCCATTAGGGTTATATAATGTAGATAAATAAATAAATAAATAGTAGGAAGCCAAACAGGCTGAGCGGAAGGTGAAACCCAACCGCCTTGTGATTTGTATAAATATAGGCATTTGCATTTGAATAATCAATCAATTGGGAGTTATTACCAACACAAGCTAACAGGGCTATCAAACAAAGGAGACCCAGTACCAGTCGGTATAAAAGATGGATTGGTCAAAGAACTAAGAGGGTCACCATCAGGCAAAAACTCAAAAGGGTTAATGATTAGTCAAATCACAGCCCGAACGCCACATACTGTGGCCAAAATAATAGCTATAACACTCACCATGGTAGGTCGTGGAAGCGACCTAAAACTAGATATGTTAGAAGCAGTCGACACTATTACGACTAATGGAAAGATATACAGATGGGTCGAATATGTCGCTGACATGATTAAAACCATCTATGAGAAATGCCAAGATATGGGAGGAATTCTCAGGTTTCTGTCCCTTATCTTATGGATAGTAATGTTCTAAATTTGCCCTGAAGGAAATACAAGTTTTCAAGAACCAACAAAATTCCATATGTGGAGATTCAAACCCTTCTCCCATAAAGGAACAATGACAAAACTTGCAAATGGAAAAGTGTTGTTGGAAAACTGGCTCCAGCAGCTAAAGGTTTGCACGACCAGATGGAGGGTGCCTCAAAACATCCGACGAAGTCTACCCAAAAAGTCCCACATCTAGTTAGAGCTCGACCATACAACGGTATGGTACATGCAGGGCGCCAAATCAAATGCAAAGGCCCTCGACTATTACCAGTCAGTCGAACAAATATTTCGGGAGCTGTCTCGAGAAGCTGGTACAAAAGTACCAATACCAATGAAGGCAAAGGAAATCACCTTCTCGATCGAGGAGATGTTAACAAACCAAGAGAAGGAAGAGGATTATGAGCTCAACCCCTACATTAGTACTTTTGTGTCGGAGGAGACACCGGTCGAAACCACTGGTCGACTACAAATCATCATCAAACCTCTGACGGTACAGAGGGTAGAAGCACAGGCATAATAAACATGAGCAGAGCAGCATGTAACCAACCCGGCTGAAGAAAGTCTCATCCCGACCCAGCAGCTAAGGGAAGAGACAGAAGCTGAAAACCCAGAATACGTTATCACTAAGGAAATTATAAGAAAATTGTTGAAAGAGATAGCAGCTGCAAGAAAGAGGAAAAGAACACAACAACAACAACAAGGAAAAGGTAAGCGCAAGCTTATCATTGCAGAGTCATCAGATGATGAAGAAGAACTGGCAGCCACTTCCATCGATATAATAGAGGATGCCTCAGCAAATAAAGTGCCGATGGAAACCCAATTCCAAAGATTTGTCGAAGCAGGAGCACTACAAGGTCGACCAAAGAAGGCCAAGATCACACACATGAGGACGCCTGAAAATGTCGTAGATCTTGTGTCTATGCCTCCACCCCCATCCCCAACAAAAGTAACAAAGGAGCTACTACCATAACAACTTTCAGTAAGCCCACTCGACTTGTGCAAAAGTGTTATGTCGAAAGCTATGAACGAAAAGTTCGACAGAGACAGAGACCTCTAGGCTTACATAGAAAAATTGCTTGAGATATTCACCAAGGTGCAGAAGCTCTCCACAAAATCACCCCTCTTCGAAGTCGGTGGATACCAACCTAGCCACGAACTCCAAAGTCCAATAACCTTTGCAACTATCGCTTCGACCTTCAAGAGAAATCTCGACAAGGAAGCTGAAGTTACCGCACGTCGGACCTTGACTATCACTCCGACTGTACCAAAACCCCACCTACCAACCTCTGAACCGACCGGAGGTGAGAAAGAAGAAAATGTTGAGGACATAAACAGAGAAATCAACCAACTGTTCTCTGACTTTGACTCGCCCCCCCAGACCGATAATCCACCACTTGACCACATTTCCGCCAACCCAATCACAGTCGACCATTCACCAACCCCATCGCCACCACCACCACCACCCCCCGACTGAGAACCCCTAATCCAACCAGCTGCACTAGAACCAACCCCACCACAACCATCAATACCAACCGCATCCAATTCTAGACCACATGCATCTGAACAACCAGAGGCAACAGTCATCCCACCGCCCCAAATAGAAATACCATCAACCAGTGCTGCACAGCAAACAGAAAATCTCAACTCAACTTTTGCAGGTACACAGATGCCGAAACAAGTCGAAGCAGAGAAGCACAAAAAGAATAAAAAGAAGAAGGACCATCATGGACAGCCAGCAATGGTCCACATCAATCTAGTTGGGTCGACCACTGTGGTCGATGCAACCAAACTGAGAGATCTAGAGCTAGAACAACTACTAGAAGCGCTAGCAGTCGAAGCAAAGACAAGGAACCAGCAGAGACGTAAGGAACTAGACAACAAGGAAAAAGAACAAGTTAAGTTCCTTAACAAGTGCATGGACATGGTCCAGTCTGTTATACAATGAACAGTAGAGGTCGACACCGACAAACCACTAGAAAGAGCTTATCAGCTATTTGAAAGTGTGGTGTCGGCGCTCCAAGCACAGATTCAAGAAACAAAAGAAGAACAGAAAGAAGAAACCGTCTGACTATTGATGGCACAGCACACAGCCTTTTCCGAAGCCTACAAAGTGTTGCAAGATCACATGGAGGAGTGTGTAATCACTGAAGAAGTACTGAGAGACTGGCCTGCTTACTATGGACAAGTCTATCAGCACACCAGACAGACCCGATAAGGGATCCAAGCGCTTGAGAAGAGGAAAACCACGGACGAAGCACTCAGAAGCACAATTAAGGAACAAATAGTGCTTGAGACAGCTAAACTCCAGAACCTTGAGAGGGAAGCACATCAGTGGGTGCATCAAGCCATTCCCAACTTGGAAAAAGTAGACATCATATACCCACAGATGAAACAACTCAGAGAGACAGCAGAAGAAAAGGACCAGTTTATGGGTCCCGACATGGAGAGAATAGCTGAAATCTCCATTCCAGAGAAAATGTCGATTTTATCAAATTTGACTACACTCACCATCGACATACAGAAAATATTACAAAGTTGGACGGATTTCCAACATCACCTAGTAGTGACAGCTCCAACAATTATCGAAGTCTGTGTACAGAAAAGACCGACCATCAGACTTCACAGCCCATAAAGATCAAGCACAAAATAATGACTACTTAGAAATTTTTGTACCTCCCTGTTTCTTCAGGATGAAACATTTTGTTCGTGGGGAGATGTTGGAGGAGAAAGTCGGTATGCCGACTTGAACGATAGCCGACTAAGTCGGTCAGCCGACTAACTAGAGATTAGGTCGGCCACCTAAAAGTTGTGTCAGTTCACCGAACCGACAGGTAGTTATTTTGTAACTGTTTTGTAATCATATATATTAGGCTGTTGAGCCAGATGAGAACTCGGTTCAGTTCTTTGTATTGTATGGACCCTCTTATGCTAATATAATATGTTATTCTATCTATCTGTTCTTATCTCTTGTCTCTGTTATGTATGTATGTTTTAGTATGTATTATTGGTAACCTTATGTGATCTGTGAGATTACAACACTTGGTATCCAGTGATCCTAGATGGATACATAGAATATTAGTAGTAGAGGAAGCTACTTGTCACTCCAGTACATAATGTTTCAGTGCATAGAGTATGAAAGACAGAGGGAGAATGATGCTCCGCTTCAGAGTGAGTGACTGCAGAAGATCCCGAGGTTCAACATGGTACAACAGGATGGACAGCTTACTGATTACTCTAGGATTTACTGAGAGTAAAGCGGATTCCAACCTTTGCTTCAAGGTTGAAGGCAAAAGACCAGTAATCCTCATGTTATATGTTGATGACTTATTCCTGACAGAAAAGAGGAACTCATTAAAGTTGCAAGAAGGATACTTGTTGCCGAGTTCGAGATGAAGGACTTGGGGATGATGCACTACGTTCTAGGCATGGAGGTGTGGACAAGGGAAGTATGCAGTAGAGATCCTAAAGAGGTTTAGGATGATGGACTGCATGACCACACCTATGACATCGAACCTGAAGCTATTGAGTGTTGCTTCATCAGATTCAGTTGATGCCATGATGTATTGTCGGATGATTTGCTCCTTGATATACCTGACGGATACAAGACCAGTTACTTGCTTTGCTGTGAACACATTGAGAAATGTTAACCTGATTGTTGCATAGCATGCAGTGATGTACCTGAAGGGTACAATTGAGTATGCTCTCAAGTATGAGGCAGATCAGAAGATTAACCTAGAAGGTTATGTTGATTCAGATTGGGCAAGCAGTGCCATCGATAGAAAGAGCACCTCAAGGTGTTGCTTCAATATGGGATCAAGTGTGATCTCTTGGTTAAGCAGGAATCAATCCTGCGTGGCACTAAGTACAGCTGAATCAGAGTATGTCGCAGCTTGTTCAGCTAGTTGTGAGGCAGCATAGCTGAGGAAGCTATTGTCTAATTTGTTTGATCTCCAGTTAGATGCTACTTGTATATATTGTGACAACCAGAGTTGTGTGAAGTTGTCGTAGAACCCGGTGTGCCATGACAAGTCGAATCATATCGAGAACAAATATCAATATATCAGGGATATGGTGTAGAGAGGAGCAGTGAAGCTCCAGTATGTTGCGACGGATGAACAGATAGTTGATGTGTTGACCAAGCCATTGGCCATAATGAAGTTTGAGTACTTCAGGGAGAAGCTTGGTGTTCTCCAGATCGAGGTTCCTTCCAGGGGGAAGTGATGAGTTCATGAGCCATTCTGACATGGTGAGAGGATTGGTTCCTTCCATGGTCAGATGTAAGGGCTGAGCCATTCTATCATGATGAGAGGATTGGTTCCTCACATGTCAGACATAAGTGTTGAGCCATTCTGATGTGACTGTAGGATTGGTTCCTACGTGATCAGATATAAGTGCTGAATGCCATTCTCTGAATGGAGGCACCTGGTTAGTTACCAGGAATCATCAACCTAGGGCTGAGAGCCATTTTGATGTGACTATGGGATTGGTTCCTACATGATCAGATATAAGTGCAGAGCCATTCTAATGTGACTGTGGGATGTGTTCCCATATGATCAGATGTAAGTGCAAAGCCCTTCTAACATGTATGTTGGATTGGTTCCTTGCATGGGCAAATGTAAGTGCATAGCCCTTTCGACATGTAGGTTGGATTGGTTCCTCTCATGTTCGAATGTAAGTGCAGAGCCCTTTCAACATTTATGTTGGATTGCTTCCTCGCATGGTCGAATGTAAGTGCAGAGCCTTTCTGACATGAATGTTGTATTGGTTCCTCTCATGGTCAGATGTGAGTGCTGGGCCTTTCTGACATAGATGACTGGATTGGTTCCTCTCATGGTCAGATGTGAGTGCTGGGCATGCCTTTCTAACATGTATGTTGCATGTGTTCCTCACATGGTCAGATGTAAGTGTTGGGCGGGACATTCTGACTTAGGGTCAAATATAAGCGCTGAAGAAGACCTACATAGAGGCTAGGCCTACAACTAGCATGAAAAAGGGCTGGCTCTGTAGAACTTCCTGTGACGAGAAGAATGAAGAGATAGCACCATTTGATTGAGATAGCGGAAGCAGTGATGATGATGATGATCCAATGATGATCCATTGATGATCCAGTGATGCTCCAGATCAAGTGATGATCCAGACTTGATGAAGATGACTTGACAATGAAGATGACTTGAAGATGAAGATGACTTGAAGACGAAGATGACTTGATGATGATCCATATGATACAGAGAAGAAGACTTGTGCTGATAAATTGTGTCGAGAGAATACCTTCCTAGTTAAGAGGGAGTATTGATGTAATTGTAACTTCGAAATGTATTCACTTGTATATCTTATGTATTGTACCCCAATGCTTATTCCGGGAAGTATCTATAATGTAATTGAGTCATGCCATGCCCTGATGTTTCGATCGGGAAATTCAATAATGTAAACAAGTCATGTAAAGTCATTGAGGTTAACCCTCCATTGTAAGTCAGGACAATAGTCCCCACAATTGTGTCAAGGTTAACACTCCTTGTTGATCGGAGGGCAAATTCCCCACAGTTGTGGGGCACTAGGGTTATTAGACTCTCCTAGAGATGTCGTCCCTACTAAGTAATTGTTAAGTGGGGCCGACATGTTGAAGTGGACATTAAGTGAAAGAAAGAATATAAATAGAGAGTGAGCCTCTCTATTTATCACACACACACTCACTCATTGGGGTGCATGAGTGAGAGAGGAGAAGCTCTCTCAAGTGAGAGAGAGAGAACAAGCTGTTGTAGATCATCTTTATGTTTTCGGGTTTTACTGCTGCCATTGGCGCTCATTCTATCTCTGAGAAAGTTGCGGGGTTTTATCCTTTATGGTTTCCCTGAGGAAAATTCGTTGTGTCTCTTGTCTCTTGTGTTTATTGTTGTGCATGTTATTCTCTTAGATAAGATCCTAAGATAATGCTAGCTTTAATGAGAAAAATCTAACATTCCGCACTTCTTCTTTTCGACCTCGGAACTTGAAAACTCAAAGGCTCGATGAAGTGAATTTTCATCCTTCTGCCTTCTGCCTTTCGCACTTCCGCTTTCTGCCCTTCCATCCTCGAAAATCGAAAATTGGAAACATAATGGGCAATGAAAACACTTAACGACTCTTTTGCCTTCCTCTTTCCTCCCTTCCAACCTCGAAACTCAAAAATCGGAAACATAACAAACAACGTAAATACTTAATGGCTCTTCTGCCTTCCGCTGCACAACTCGAAAATCAGAAAAACAACAAACGACAGAATCCTTTATCCATTTTCTGCCTTCTAAATCCTGCCTTTCACTATAGAATTTGGAAATCGGGAAAACAACAAACAACCTTAACCTTTTCTTCACTTCCGAATTCAGCTTTTCGACCTTGAACTTCGAAAATCAAAAAACACACTTTATGCCTTATTTTCAACTGCCCTTTCTGCCTTCATCCTTCCACCTTCTGCAGGCAGATCCCGAGGTGTGGAAACACAACAATTCTGCCCTATTCAACTTTCCCTTTTTCGGTTTCTACCTTCCGCCTCCCTCAAGCGGATTCCAAGGGGTGGACACACTAAGTCAGCTCCCTGACTCTATAACAGGCTTCCATCCTCCATGAACTTAGGCAAATGCATTGCAAAAACACAAGGCATATACAGAAGTAAAATGCAGGAAAACATAACAAAAGTAAACTTCTACTTAACCATCAATAAGCATTCAACATGATCATAATAGCTCATAAGCAAATACATGGCATAAACAAGCATAACAAAGATACGTATCTTGATGATTAAGTTGTCCCACAACTAGGTATGTCGCTGCAACGTTCCACCCAACCATAGGCCAGTGTGTTCATTAATCTCTCAACACCACTGTCACCCCCGAGCTGGGCATGATTTCCATAAGGAACTAGGGAACAACAGCTTACACATAGCCAGAACTCATAACAAACAGTCAAGCCAACAGATGGGCTTCACAAGGTACACACCCAAGCCATCTCACAGTTGGGTTTCACATACTGTACAGAGTCAAGCCAACATCCACATTAAGGACCAGCCAAGCCAACAGATGGGTTTCACAGGATACTCATCCAAGCCATCTTTCACAGTTGGGTTTCACAAGTTGTCCAGCCAAGGATTACACACATGGCCCAAAGAACAACAAGACACAACCAATCCAATATCCAAATGGGTTTCACAGGTTTCCCAGCCAAGCCAATATACAATTGGGTTTCACAGGTTGTCAAGGCAATGACTCACACCTGGTCAAATGCTCACCACAACTCATCCAAACCAACCAACAGTTTGGTTTCTCATGATACTAAGGCAATGGAAAGGTAGAATTGATGAGCTAGTGAGCTCAACCACGAAGCTATGGACACGTACACCAGATCTATCCAGCTTGGAATCCCATAATACCTACACAGCCAACACAAGGAAGTATTCCCTTCACTGTTACACAGTTACCTCAGGGCATACCTTCCCTTCTAGTGCTCTTCTGGGTGTGCATAAAGGGATCTTCCACCCCCTCTTGATCTGTCTGTGAGGTTCCTCTCTTCACTAGGTTTATCAGCCGATTATGGGCCTCTTCAACTCCTAAATCTTTCATACCAAAACAGGGATGCACATCACAACATTCCATAATGTACACACAACCAAAACAGGCTCCACTCACTCTGTAAAAGAGGAGACCACCGCGAAAACACCTTCTACCACTCAGGAGAGTAAGAAAAACCATTCTAAATAATAAACCACTGAACAACAACACTGGGGAAACTATGGAGGACCACACTCTCATAAAATCAAGAGATCTCCACTGCCCATTTACTCAGCAAAAACACAACAGAACCACTCTTCACGACTCAAGGTAGTGAACCACCAACCATGCGCATGAACCCACTGATCAGAATGATCGAATTGTGTATGATCAAATCGTGAATAATCGAATGGTGTCCTCCCCTAATGAGGAAGAACAACAAAACCCTTTCATGACTGAGGGAAAGGACGAACTGGCACGCATCACGTGCTTACTTGCTGCAAAAGAAAAAATGCGGCTTCCCAGACTACAGACTTGTAGGCTTGCTCAGACAAGCAATCAGACTGCCATGCCTTGCTTTGCCCAAGGCATTAACTGCCTCAACCGATTTCCCTTAAGAAAATTGAATGATCGAGCACAGGGACGAACCAAGGTGGACGGTATAATGAACGGGCAACTTTTGAACAGATCTACAATTGGGGTTGACCATTGAATAGATCTACGGTGCATAGCGATTTCACTGATTCAACTAGCACGACTTAACAAACTTTTCATGTGCGCAAAATTCCTATGAAATTCGCTTCATCAATTTTGGAGTCCATCGTTGATCTAGTGGGGACACAGATCAAACGGCCCACAAGGATTTCACAGCATCAACTAGCACAGTAATTAACCCAGCTAGTGTGCACAAAATTTCTATCCAAATCCGCTTTACCAAATTTGGAGTCCACCGTTGATCTGGTGGGGAAACAAATCTAACGGTCAACAAGGATTTCGCAGCGTCAACTAGCAAGGTAGTTAACTCGACTAGCGGGTGCGAAATTTCTATCCAAAAGGATTTAATTCTGAGCTCACACGTCCGCTTGGGTGACTTGGACGACAAATTAACGAAGGATTCTCTGATGATTGAACTAGGTTTTGTGAGGATTGAACCCACAATTACGCACTTGGCATCTATTGGCTTAATCCCTCCCTATTCCTCTGTAAAATCATGCCCCCATCTCTTTTCACATTGCAGTCCCATAGCTAGTTGTGGTATTTTATTAATTGTATAATTACATGATATATCAAAATGTATTGTGCATGTCTCAGCACCATAACCATAGGTATCAACCTTGATTACCTATACACAAAACATCAATCAATGGCAGGGCCTTCGCCTTGAGCTCCTTGCCATGAATCATCACAATATATACATCATGTACAATTTCAATGCCATGGGGTCAAAACCGGGGTATTACACCACAAAGCATAGAAAACACTAACCACAACCACAAATTAGATCTTAATAATATTCTAAGATATAACATTTCAATGGTACTCTAAAGGGTTGAGTTAAGATACTTATTTTCCATTTATCCAATAAGAATTGTGGTTTTAAACATCAAACTATATCTATAATTTGTATTATATATGATAGCTAGATCTTCTTACCCTCTTATTACTATATCTATAATTTGTATTATATATGATAGCTAGATCTTCTCACCCTTTTATTACGATATATTTTTTGCATCTGCAATTAATACTATAGAAAGACTAAATCAAAATCAAATAATGTGTTTTTATAAAAATATCCTAAAAATGATATTAATGAGAAGAGACCCTATGAATAAAAGACACAAAGACTAATTCACTCTTTTAAAATAAAATATAAAATGAAAGAGGTGAAAAGAGACATTGTGAATAAAAGATACTAAAACTAATTCACTCTGAGAGAGAGAGAAAAATATAAAATGAAAGAGGGTTGAGTGTAAGGAATAAGAAATTGAATTATATTAAAATAAAAAATATAATGGGAAGGTAGTGGTAAAAATTATTAATTGAATTAACTGGTGCAGTAGGGGGAGCGGGGTTTTCTTCACTCCAGACGACATTCTGGAAACTACCTTTTCTTGGGGTCTTGGGTGTAAGACAAACAACATTGCCGAAGCAATAGCCCTTTGACAAGGATTGGTGATTGCCAAGAACAAGGCAATTACTAATCTCATTGTGTTGGGAGAGTCGAGGATTGTGATCCAAGCAATGGTTGAAGGTCATCTCCCTAATAATTTACCACTCAGGCAAATATTATCTAAGATTCGATGCCTAATCCGGTCTTTCCATAAAACCAATTTTTTTCATGTGTTAAGAGTGCACAATCAGGGGGTGGACCTAGCAGCAAATCTTGGGCCCATGCTAAGCCCTAGCACCCTCCAAATCAACAAGAATCTTGAGTTTTGCCCTCTTCCATAGGACTAGGGCTGGATCATGGTGACATGGGCAAGCTTGATGCGTGTGGGATAGTTTTGTGAAGGACATGCATCCTCATTACATCGTGTGGGAAAGGACATGGCACGTAGGGGTCACGTGCCATCTCGTGGGAGCGATGGGCATTGCATAGGAGCGTTAATCATTTAGGTACAAAGGGGCATTCTGTGCAGGCAGAATGGAGGGATGATGTCTCGTCGATTTGCCAGGAGGTTGGAAGGTTATGTGAGTATTAATGGAGACTATGATTATTCCGGGTGCTGTGGTGATTTCGAGTGTGGGACGCAAGGTTATAATCTCCAGAAAATTAAAAGGAAGAGGCATCATTTCTGGCTGGTCTACATGCAATTTGAGTCTTTGTTTTGTATTCGTTCCAGAACAAATCTGTGAGAGATTGCTTCGATGGCTAACTCTGAGTCGATGGGTTCTTCCTTGCCGAATCTTAGGGATTTCGACGTCTAGGAGGAGGTGGTGAAGATCAAAGAAACAGTGGACATCATTGATTCCGAAGGTGGCAGAAGACTGGGCAATGTGGAGGGAGATTTGGCCTTCCTGAGAAAAGAACTCATGCGCACAATTAGAAAGTCCGAAACTGATTTTCTTAGGATGTTAGTAAGCGTGGAAGTGAAAGTTGACAAACTCGAGCTCAAGGTGGTCATGCTGGAAAACACGAGCAATTCAGGTCCCTCTTCCCGCTCCTCTGGGAAATCAACATAGTTTGTGGTCTTAGTTTGTCTTCTGCAGGTGTCTAAATCGATCGGGTCTCGTATGAAGCTCATATGTTGTTTTTTGTCTGTTTCTTTGTTAAAATCTGTGGACTTTGTATGCATCTAGTAGTTTAATTTACTGTTACCTTATGTATCTAGCTTTGTCTCTGCGACCCACTAATGGATGTTTTGGACCATCTTTGTCGCTTTCATAAGGGCGCTGTTAAAATCGACTTAGGTTGATGACTTGCTTTACCGCTTCCACAAGGGCATTTTTGTATACTGATCTAGTTTTTGTGGTTATACCACCTTAATATATTGTAATCGTTTGTGTCTAAAAAAAATTATTATTGAATTAAAAAAAATGGGAAGGTAGTGGTAAAAATAAATAATTTTGAAGATAAGTTAAAAATAAAAATAAAAATTTAGATTAATAATTAGAATAAAAGTTTAAAATTTATAAGATAAATGCTAAATAATAAAATTAAATTAAAATTATGAAAAAAAGTAAAAGTTAATAAATATATTTTATTAATAATGTATTATTAATATTAAATATTATTAAATAAATAATAATAATTAGTTAAATATTTTGGTGGGTTAGTTGAAGTGATTGAGTGCCATGAAAACATGCATATAGTTTTTATGTCACTAGCTAGGTTTTTTAATTATGGTGTATCATCTTAAAAATGAGAGATAATAACTTTAAAAAAATTGGTGATGGGTTCCATTGAAAAACATTAAAAAATATTATTATGATTAAATATTAAAATGACTAAATCAAAATTAATAAATGTAAAAGGAAAAATATCACATTAACTATATTAAGATAAGAACAATTACTGATATTAATGAATTAAGAGGTCAATTCTCACTAGCTCATTCAATTAAGGTGTGGGTGGTAACCCACGTTCAATTCCCTTAAGAATTAGTTAGTTGGGAGGAGACACCCAAAAAAAAACCATGTTAAGGGGTTGGTATGGACCCGACAAGACGAAACACCTTAGGGGTGGGCCCCCTAAAATTATTACCAAAGCATATTAAAAAGACTAAGTCGATCATGAAAGGAAAAAAAACATATAAAAATGATATTAATGAAAATAGAAGTTAAATAAAATTCAAAATCCATAAATATTTCTTCAGTTTTGGTACTTCTTTTAAAACTAAACAATTTAAGATAAATCATAGTTTATTTATTATATAAAGTTAATAAAAATAAATAATTTTAAAATCCTTTAAAAAAATATAATATATTTAAAAAATTAATTATAATAAAAAATTAAGATAGATGCTAAATAATTAAGTTAAAAATAATAGTAAAACTAATTAAGATTAAAAATCAATACAATGTTTTTAAGAGATAAAATATTATTAATATTGAAAATGATTAAGCCAAAATAAATAAAGGTAACGAGAATTAGTTAAAAAATAGTATGAAATATTGAGAAAGACTACATCAAAATCAATAACAAAATACTTATTAAAAAAAAAGATATTAATGAAAATATATTCCTCTAAATAAAAGAGATGAAAAAAATTCATTATTAAAAATAAATAAAGATAAAAATAAGGGATAATAAATTGAATTATGTCAGCTAAGTTTTGATGAAGTGGTTGGACCGTTAGCTTGTCTTCTTTTTGGTTGATTTCGACTCTTGTTCTTGACATGTATTTGATGTATTTGGCAGACTTTCCTTGAGAATATCAAGACGGGCTTTCTTCTAAATTGAATTATATTAAAATAATTTATTGGAGATGTATTGACAGACTTTTTTTAAGAATATTAAATAGGCTTTCTTTTCATAATAAATAAATAAATTGAATTATATTAAAATAATTTATTGGAGGGAAATTTAAAATTAATTAGAATAAGAATTTAAGATAAACAAGGTAGAAGTTAAAATAATAAAATTTAATTAGATTAAGAATAGAAATACAAGTTAATAGGTCATTTTGTTTCCAATTAATGTATCGTGGGAAACACCCCTCCGACTTCTCCTCAATCCGAGGATGGTGCCTAGGGTAAACTTTAGATTCTTCATTTCACAAAGCCAAGTCAATAATAGTGATATCCCTATGAATACCAAGATGGGCTTTCTTCTAATAATAAATAAATAAAGTGAGTTATATTAAAATAATTTATTGGAGATTTATTGGCAGAGTCTCTTTAAGAATACCAAATAGGCTTTCTTTTCATAATAAATAAATAAATTGAATTATATTAAAATAATTTATTGGAGGGAAATTTAAAATTAATTAGAATAAGAATTTAAGATAAACAAGGTAGAAGTTAAATAATAAAATTTAATTAGATTAAGAATAGAAATACAAGTTAATAGATCATTTTGTTTCCAATTAATGTATCATGGGAAACACCCCTCCCACTTCTCCTCAATCCGAGGATGGTGCCTAGGGTAAACTTTAGATTCTTCATTACACAAAGCCAAGTCAATAATAGTGATATCCCTATGAAAGCCCTTTGGAACTTCCTCTCAATTCGAGGATGTTATCGAAGGTAAACCCTGTACTCTTTAGTGTACATGGCTAAGTCAACAACAATGATCTTAGGAAAACCCCCTAGCACTTCCCCTCAATTTGAAGATGGTACCCAAGGTAAACCCCTGATTCTTCAATGCACACTGCTAAGTCAACAACAAGAATATCCTATAAAACCACCTGGCACTTTCCCTCGATATAAGGATGGTATATAGGCTAAAATCTAAATTATTCAGTGCATAAGTCAAAGTCAACAACAATAATATTCTAGGAAAATGATCCATAAACTGGCATGGATATTTTCCTGAAACATTTTTTCACAATAGATCTTACAACTTAGTTCATGTGTTAACTTAAATCCACAAAAAGCTAAAATAAATTGAAACTAAAAGGAAAATAACTAGAGCAAAATAACACATCCACAAAGAAAGAACACAATATATACCCTGGGAAAACACACTATGTGAAAAAGTCAGCCATAAGTGATGAGTATGCCTTGCTCTTTTCTTCTCCAATATGAAAATGCAAATACAAAGAAAACGGTACTCTCTATGGATTTACCTATGGCACTATGGCCTATATGGTTACTACCAGATCTCCTACTTCCTCTGTTATGCTCCAACATCCATTCATTGGGTCCAAATTGGGTCTTTCTCAACTATGGAACAATACAAGAATACCATAAGAATGGAACTCCTTCTCCTCCCAGCGACACGTAATCTAACATAGCCCGATAGTTGTACAGGGTTAGTTTTAGGGTTTTTGTATCCCTCGACTCTTGATTAGGGTAAGGGTTTTGGACCCTCTAGAATATTCTTGAAAGTCCACATGTGTAGGTATGAGAATTGACATGGATTCCACTCAGTACCACGTTGGTCAATAGGATAAGTCAACTTGTGAAAGACATAAATTCCTCAAGATGACTCCATATGAGGTGATATTTGTGGTGCTAGAAATCTATTGGAGTGTACACCAATGCAAAGAGATTAGGAGCCACACTCACAAACTTTTGACCCCAAAAACATCATTTAATCCCTCAAGTGAACCTCAAAAGGTTATGGACCCCAAATATGTAAAGTAAGACCTGCCCTAAAATAGGCCTTGTAAGCAATTCATATAATATTTCCACCCATAAAGCACCAAAATAGATGGGGGATTATACATTGAACCATTTTGAATCATAAAACCTCTTTCCATTTCCCCTCAATATAAGGATGTTGCATAGGGTAAACTCTAGATTCTTCAATGCACAAGGCCAAGAAAATGACATGAATATCTTGAGAAAAAAACCCTGGCATTTCCCCATAGTCCAAGCATGGTACTTGGGCAATGCATTATATATCTTGGGAAAATCCCTTAAGACTTACCCTAAATATGAGGATGGTACTTTGGGTAAACCCTGTATTCTTTGATGCATAAGGACACGTCAATAATAGGGCTCAAAGTCATTACAACAATATACTCATTATGAGCTCAAGTGTCGCTTACATGAATATAAATTAAGTGGGGAGCACAACACTCCATCCCACAACCACTCACACTAGACCCGAGTAACAATAAAGATATATAATATGAGAACAAACAAAATTTGATAATGAAATTAAAACGATTGATTTACTAATTAGAGTTGAGGTAGGTTAGGAACTAGTTAAATATAATAAATTTGAGCAATATATTAAGGATGAAATATAAGTGAAGAATTAGGCTAATGCACAAAGACAATAGATTATAGGTTTTCAAGCATGGCTAAGCTTATAACCATATTTTCGATTAAAGTTCTTTGGATGTTTTTCAATTTATAGGGATCCCTTGATGAGGTGCTATGAGTGATCCAGGTTGACACTAAAACTGAGTTTGATCGAAACAAATGATGTGGTTGGTGTCGTGGGAATTCTTTGTTACAATTGATTTAGTAAGGTGGTTATGAAATGTGCTAGCAATATATTCTTTGAAACATTTTTGGATAGCATTACTAGTTGGACCAATGTAAGATTTGTTGCTAAGACATAAAATTTAGTAGATAACACAAGAAACAGGAGGATTAGATTTTGTTTTGATGCTTCTAAATAATTGTTTAAGTGTTTTGCATGGTTTGAAGAGGAGTTTTGATATATTTATTTACTATGATCTTATGTATGTAATCAATAACACCATGTATGTAATGGAGTGGAATAAGAGCTCGGGTGGGGAAATGTGGGCGATACATAAAGCCTTGTTAATTTGGGATAAAGAATAGCCATTGGCCAAGAGAGCATTAGTGAGGTGGGATCTCTCTTTGTTTAGATGTTGGTGTAAGAGACTCAAATGGCTCTAGAGAGAACAACTGCGAGAATGGCATATTTTTAGCTATATGGTGATGGGATTAGGCATGAAGGTACATATGGGTATGAGTTGTTTTGCAGTAAACTTGGTGGGAAAGGTAACCATTTAGTTGACAAGTGACTAGGACATAAAGGAAAGGGAGTGAGTTCTAATGTTGAATTTCCATGGTTAATTGGATGCGGGGAAAAATGCTATTGAGATGGTCATGAAATGAGTTAAGGGAAGAATGACCATGGGGCCATATGACAAAGGTATCATTGGCAAACTAAACCAACATTTGGGCTTTAGAGGGAAACTAAAACCTTAAATATTATTAGAATTTGCCTTGACTCTTGTTTCTTTTGTTTTAAAGGTACATTCTATGGATAAGTTGAAGGTATATTTTAGGACATTGTTGTCGTTTTATGAGCATAATATGTTCATGCTCATTGCAATAATAGCCCACCAAATGTAATTTTATTGCTATGTTGAAGTTGAAATTGTAAATATCATCATTTGTGCTTTATTTCCTCACAAGGTGTACTTAATTCGCATGTATTTTATACTTTTCCCATGTATGCTAAGTTCCACTTGTGCAATTGGGTTATTGTTTATTTCAATTTACTATGCGCAACTTGCTTATGGTGATATTTATAGCATTGGACATGTGTTCACCATCATGCTTTTCCAATTCTACATTTCCTCACAATCACTTTGAATTTCAACTAAATTATCATGAATTTCTATAGTGTCTACGTATCACAAAGTAGTAGATAGCTATCAAATGCCCTTGCTACTCAACATTCTTTGCTTGACAATATATTTCACATCCATTATTTGCGAACTCATTAACATGCTAACTTATGTTATTTTTTCAAATCATTGCAATATCACCACTTTAAGAGTTTTCCCTCCCTCCTTTGTATTGTTCTTTTATTTTTCTCAATGTTATATCTATTGATAAAAATGGCAGGGACTTTTCCACCTCATAGTTTTTGTTATCTTATTTAGAAACTCTTATCTTAATTTTTTTATGGGGAGATTGTTTTTTGCTAGGGGAATCGACAACTGGGGTAGGGCTCATACTCACGTGACACAACTTTGATTCACGTTTGCTACCACTATACCCCTAGGTGCACTGACAATACCCCTATATAGGTGCACATGCTATTTGAGGTTTGATCCCACTACATCACAAGGAATGCCTTACTAGTGCACCCTATCACCAATTGATTTATACTTTGATTTTTTTTATAGGAAGTTATAAAGCCTACAACCTTACAATATTTTCTCAACATTATTGATGAAACACATTTTCAGAAAATCTCTACCAAAATAATTCATATCTTTCACCAATTCACCTTATATTAACAATACCTTCATTCTAACCTTACTCAACCTTTTTATAATTCATGTCCTAAAATACTTTTTTTTCCTAGAAAAAAAGTTATACTTTATTTAAGTATAAGTAAGATAATCCGAGAATACAAAGTATGGTCGACAGATAGACCAGATAAGTCACATAAAATAGTCACAAAACATAGTTATGAAATTCAAAATAGGGCCCAAAGAAGAGGCATAGTCAATAAATGACAGAGAAGCAACAAGTGAAGTGCCATAGTCTAGCATCAAAAGAGCCCAAAAGACTGTAGTCAACAAGGGAGGGCTAGGAAACAAAAATCAGAAAATGGTCTGGACACAACCTTCCGAAGAGAGGGAACCATGTCGCCAGAATTCAAAGTAGAAAGAACCTGCATCTGCCAAAAGAGCCTTCTTTGGTAATAAGTTAGCCAAGACATTATGTTCCTTGTATATGTGTGCATATGATATAACATGGAAGTGGTTGATTAGTAGCTTGGTCTTGTGAAGCCAAGGCAAAAGGGTGAGGATATTTATCCCATGAATGTTATTTTCCCAAACAATAATGACATGTGAGTCACCAAAGACCTGAAAATTGTCCAAACCAAGATGCCAAGAGAACTGGAAGAGGAGCCAAAGTGAGAGGAGCTTCCCTTTGGTGTTGGTTCCTTGTCCACAGTGCATCCATAGCTTATAATAATTATGCGTATCCAACTGGAGGAGCGCACCAACCCCACAAAACATAGGGTCTAAGAAGAACCGTCAAAAAATACCATAGTCCTGTTAGAAGGGAGGAGAGCAACTCCTACTCTAGTTTTCTCCTGTGCTGGACCTTTTAATGCACCCGCATTACAGTAATTCTGAAAGGAAGTCAGACCCTTCAAACAAATGGAGAGGGATATTGGGTTAACATTTTCAAAGATCAAATTGTTTCTGCAGATCCATATTTCCCACAGAATAAAACAAGGCAGGGATTGCCATGAAGGAGCTAGAGTTTTCCAAGTTTGAAAACAATCTGAAAGGGAGTTTCCCATCCAACCAAGTGGGCTATTCAGAAATTTTGTAACAAGTAACCATACAAAAATAGTGAAATGATAGGATACAAAAAGATGGAAGTGATATTCTTCAGTCTGTCTGCACAGAACACAGATATTAAGACTGTTCATACCTCTCTTCATGAGATTATCCCAAGTCAAAAGATGATTCCCCATCACAATCCAACTAAAGATTATTATCATATATGGAGCCTGCCAAGACCACAACGAGTGCCACCACTACTTAATATGTGTAATATCATCGAATAATGACTGGTAGGCCAGTTTGACAGTGATATCACTGGAGGCTTTGTTGTATGACCAAATAAGGGCATTTGATTCATCACCCAAAGATATCGAACCATTCTGTAGGCCAACAATATATTCAGTCCATTCTAGACCCATCTGACCACTAAGTCCCAACTGAGGAGTAGTGATCCAACCGTGAGAGGTGATATCGCTTGTTGATTGAGTAGAGAGCTGGTTCAAAGTGTAGCATCCCTTGTTGTGAAGGAGATATAGTAAATCAACCGAAATCATGTACTTTTTTGGGTCCCCAATGATAGGGACTTCCCCCAACCGAATATCTCTGTCATTTCCTGTATGCCAGGCAAGCCAGTCCCCACAAATCTCATAAGCCTCCAATAGACCCACCCAAAGGTTTGATACTCCCTTCTAACTTTTCTTCTTGCAGTGAATCCATTGGATCGGGGTAAATCTCTTAAAATATTTATCATGTAAAACCTTCGACCACAGAATACCACCTATTAAAGCCAGCCATAAACTCCGAGCTCTTAAAGCCAAGGAGAAATGAAACAAAATTTTCAAGCCCCAACCACCTTTGTCTATGGGCCTGGCTATAATGTCCCACTTAACCAGATGTAATTTGGTATTTGCAAGGTTACCCGACCAGATTAATTCCATTGTTTTTTCCGGATTTCGTTGATGATAGATTTCAGGGCCTTACTCAGTGGGAGCCAGTAAACAACAATATTTGTAAGTACAAATTTCTCCAGGATCAACCTCCCATCGAGGGAAATCCAACGCCAACAACAATGTTTGATCCTTTTATCAAATCTTTTTAATAACTAGATCCAGTCTCCAACTCTGTACCCATTTGGTTTGGTATGGTACCCTAGATATTTGGTACCTGCAATTAGAGGCATAACCTGTACCTAGAAGAGATCTATGATATCAATCAATTTAACCAGACGAGCATCATACTTTAATACTGTTGATTTTGATAAGTTTAAGGACAACCTCAATACATAGCAGAAATATGTAATCAAAGAATGATAAGCACACCACTCAATAATTGGTCCTGAGCCAAATATCATGATGTCATCAACAAAAAGAAGGTAGGAAATGGATAGACCCCTACTAATATTGATACGTGTAGTGTGCCCATCCAATTTATATTTGATGACCAGCCTGTTGAGGCCTTCAATAACTAAAATGAAGAGTGAAGGAGAGAGGGGGCATCCCTGTCGGAGACCCCGTTAAACTGGAAAAAAATCAGTAGGGAAACCATTAAAAAGAACAACATATGACACCCAAGAAACACAACCCATAATTCACTTCATCACTTTGTAAGGGAGGCCAATTTAAATTAAAATAAGATGGAGAAACCCCACTGAACACATTCATAAGCCCTGTTTAAGTCCAACTATAGGGAAAAGGCATTCATATTCCTGTGCTTGATGCTATGGAAAACTTCTTGAGCAACCCCAATAGCCTCTAAGATCTGTTTGTTTGCCAAAAAGACAAACTGTTCAACCGAGATGTCCCTAGACAGGATTGGTTTAATTTTGTTTGCAATGATCTTCGCTACGATTTTATAAACAAAATTACAAAGTGATATAGGACGAAAGTCCCCCAATTCTTCAAACTCTGGTTTTTTTGGTATCAGAGAAACACATGTGGAATTAATAGCACAAGAAATAACACCCTTGACTCTGGATTCTTCAACCTCTTTTAACAGGTACGAGTCCATCATATCGAAACAATCCATAAATACTTCCATAGTCCATCCATCCATGCCGGGGCTTTTAGACCGCGCTGCTGATTTAATAACTTATTTTAACTCCTGCATCAGTATAGGAAGAAAGATTTCTTCACCTTCAACATCTGAAAATAATCTTAGGTATTCCTTAACCACATTTAATTGTTCCCTAACATATATGTTTCCACCGGCCTTGTAAAAAGACTCAAAATGTGAGTGAGTCAAATGAGAGATATCCTTTTGATCCGAGACCCAAATCCCTTCTTCATTCTGGAATGACCAAATAGTATTAGTGTTCCTGCGATGTTCTGCAAATTGGTGGAAAAACTTTGTGTTTTTATCACCCGCCTCCATCCAGGTGATCCTACTCTTCAATCTGGCTTTTTGATTTGCAATCCTCGGGATGTTCAATTTATCATGTTCAAGACTCAACAACTTTTAAACCTATGATTTGACAAGTAACCCCTTTACAACATTCAAGGATATATGACATATTTTCTTCTCTATTATGTAAAGGGCCTTTTTATTCGACTCAACTCTATTTTTGTCCCACAAGATGACTTCATACTTTAGTAATTTTAACTTCTATGTTATTAGTTCCATTGGGGATAGTAGGTTCGAGTCATATCTGTAGTTCCATACCCGATTCACCAGCTCTTTAAAACCTGCCACCATCATCCCTTCATGGTTGAATTTAAAAGGTCTCTTGTGCCTTGGATGCCCCACCTGTAACCATGAATATTTCACCTTCTGCGGACAGAAGTTGTTCCTCTGGTCTGAATGGTTCAAATCCAGAACAAATGAGTGAACGACAAAGGATGAAGACCCTCCTTGGATATCGTAGGCACCTGGAATGCTGCTTCGATAGTGAACCTGTGTACCTGCAAATAGATCAAACATGCAAACACATCAAAGCTACCAGAACATCATCTACTTATCCATGTTAGTGACTAAGGAATTTAACAACATGTACATGCGAAATAAAAACAACATTAATGTGGGATGAAAACCAGCTTTGCATTAAAGATGTATGGAGAAGCTTACAACCATTGCCTTAGTGTTGACAGACATCTCCATGAAACCAACATCTCATCCCCATAAGCTCCAACTTTGCTCTCTATGCTCTCCAATGGCTTGGACTAGGTGATTTAATCCAACAGCATAACAATACCTCTATAGTTCTCTCCCTCAACTATGGACATGAGCTTGTATTTATAAGGCTCAATGGATAGGGATAGTTGAGACATTTGTGGGTGAGGTGGTCTCTAAGATCCTATGATGGGGGATCTCGAGCTCAACTAATCCACTATGATAGGGATGAGGGAGGACATGATGCTCATGATCTAGAAGCCTCGAGAAACTTCTCTTTTTCCCATTTTACCTAGGGTACCTCTTTTCTTCTCTTATGACAGAGCGGTTTAGATAAGAAACGCTTATGGAACAAAGGCCACAGGCGATGGCACCGCTTATGGAAAACAAGATACAGGCGGTGCAAGCAAGGTACCGCTCCTAGGACACAAGGCAAGCGCGGTGCTGAGTTTTTTCATGTAAGATTGACAAATAAGATAGGTTTCCAGTCTAAGTGTTGGGATTAAGGGCAAACATGGAAGTTAAAGGTATTATCACATGGTGGTGACAGGATTTGGGTATAACAGAATGCCCCCCAAAGCATGAAACTTAGAGGGATACGATAAGTGAAAGCTTTAAGAGAACAAGTTGTCGTTTAGAGATGAAAACGTCAGCTCGATCGGAGAATGTCGTCCAGTAGGCATCTGTAGTACATCAATATATTTGACTCATAGACACAAGTTACCAACTCATGGCTGCAGACCAATACAAGGCAGATCCATGAGAGGAATAAACAAGCATGGCTACTAGAATACATCGTAGATCCATGTGATAGAGGACTCAAACTTGGACATAGCTACCAGACATACAACATAGATCTATGTCATACAGACGCAAATTTGAGCATAGCCACGACCATACAAATGTGGATCCATGCCAGATATAAAAAACTTCATCACAACCTAGGGAAAGCAATGAGCGCTAAACAAATACCCAGGGTCTTCGTCTCGTCTTTCACAAAGTACGATTCTATCCATGTGATTACAATGATCTAAAGTCGAACATGGTAGAAACCACTTGATTACCGGTCAATGATGTGAACCGTTAACAAGTGCGAGGGAGATCACCATTGATGTCAATGATTCCCAAGGTACCCTAGTACAATCTACTGAGTGTGAAAAGATGTCCTGATGTCGAACACCCAGTCGATTCTATCGATCAAAGGTCAATGATGTGAACCTATGTTGAGAGAGAGAGAATTTGTCATTAAGGCATACAAATCTCAAGGTACTAAGTTTTTGTTTCTAAGACTATTTCCCAGATGATGAGCTGATGTCGACAGGAATAATCTCGTCGAAGGAGGGCCATGATGAGTCCCACATCGACGACACGAAACTTGAAACATAGTTCTGGAATGATGTAAATATAGTAACCATAAGGTTGACTCAAAAGTACTGACACAGAGACTATTTTGACTGCAGAGGTAAACTTCTTCAATTTCCATTTGAACATCGGGCGGCACCACACAGGTCTTGGCAGCATGACTGAACCAAACAAACACCCAGTGCGATAGTGGACAATGCAATCTTTTGAAAGACTCAAAGGAGTGACATGACTCATGAAAGTGGATCATCATGGAGATCAGTTGAATACCCAATTAACTGAAATGATATGTAGACAAGTGCTATGTTCAAAGGTAACGACAAACTACTGCCATTAATTTGCAAAATGATTCCCTTCCCATTTCCCCCATCATGATCGATGAGTGCCTCTTTTCGATTTTACAAGTTCAAAGAGGTAACAAACACTCGATGTAGCTCGTCCAAAGACAATTCCAAACTCATATGTTTTACGAACCTGAGAGAGGAGGGGTTCGTTCCCAAAAAAGGGTCTCTCAATGTTTAATTTAACGAGTCCAATGAAAGAAAACTCGGTATCGTTCATGTTTAGAGAGTCTGAACGATTACGAAAGAAGACTCCAAAGGGTCCTTTTTTGTATGATTTAGTCCCTAAGGCCCGAAAAAGTGTAAAATCATACCTTAGAGAACTCTTCCAATCAGGATTGGCTGGAGTGTTCCTTTTTCGTAAATAGTCTATTCGAACCAAAAAAGAGATAACCTACCGTCGGAGAGACGACTCTTCAAATATTTTAACAAGCGTGAAGAAGACAAGATCACTCGACGATCTTTTCGTATTTAAGGAGCCTGAAAAGAGTTTAAAGGGGACTCCATGAGGTTTCTTTACACAATGTTAGTTTTTAGGAGCTTGGAAAGAATTAGAAATGGACTCGGACCTTTGATACTTGGTTTCAAGAGCGTGACCAAAGTGTCGTAACAAACGCTCATCGACTTTTTCTGTTTTATGTTAGTACAAAAAATTCAGAAACGAACTCCCAAAACTTTGCTGCTATGGTTCTTCTATCCTGCAATGACTCGAAAACAAGTGTTAAATGCGCTCATAACTGACATTAAGGAATTACGACTGACAGATTTTGAGTAATAAGTGATTTTAAACCAAAACTATAACATGTAAAACCCAAAAAATGTGTATAAAAGTCATGTAAATAGTGAAAAATTAAAACATTTTACTATTTACCCATAGTGGAGAGCATTTGGGGCACTTTCTTAGCCAGATCTTCAACTGCTGATATTGGGAGTTTCCACCATCGGATTCGAACACCGTCAGCTCCAGGTAACAATTCAAACCCTACTCTTCCCTTTCATAGTTTCAATTTTGATTTTGAATAGTGTTTTGTGCTTGTATGGCAAGCCCTAAAATTGTGGGAGCGGGCACCACGCTTACCCCTTGCGGGATACACGGTACCTCGCTAGAACCGCACCGAAAACAAATCGTACAGGCCGTGCCACCGCCTATCTTCAACGGGGCACAGGGAGTGCCGACCGTGAAGGTGTAAAACTATTGACACAAGCAAAACTAGATCATTTCTTTTGATTTCAATGATTAAGAATGATTCTAATGGGTCTTGTGATTGTTTTTTGCAGGTTTTAGCTGATAAAAAATGGTGATATGGAAGGAAAGACAGCATGATAATGATGACTCTTTGACCGAAAGCAATGCGGGTTGCATAGCCGCATTACAAGACTGTGGACTCCTAAAATTCTTTCAGACTCCCAATATGGTATCACACGAGCGATTGCTAGAGCACATACTCCAGATGTGGAATCCGGAGCAGCAACACTTTGAGGTCGGTGCTCACATTTTGGCAGTGGAGGTAGAGGACATCTACTTCTTGTTTGGACTTTCAAGGCGGGGTGCCCCCATCTCGCTGACAGGTTCTCGTGGAGGGGATATTACCACACAAGAGTTGATAGACCATCACTGTATTCCAAGGACAAGGACATTGGGGAAGAAAATCCCCATAAAAGCAGTGATGGATGGACCTCTATGGACTGTACTATTTACTATGCAGAGAGTGGCGGGAAGCCAAGGAGTGCACCAGGCTTCTAGAGCACATATGCTCTATGCCATAGAGGCCATGGTGCCTACAGTCTTCAACTGGGCGGAAGCCATGCTTTCGATTTTCAAGGATCAACTGACTAAGTGTCGGTAGGGGGAACTGAAGCAGTTCAAATTTGGTTCCATTATAGCCTGCTTCTTCTTCAAGAGGGTTCCACATATGAGACCCCAAGTGGTCTTTACAGAGCTAAGAGCACGGCACCCTTGCATGCTGAGGTGGGTCCAGATTATGGCTCGTACTAGAGCGGGCATGGGGAAGGTAAAGTTCGGTCACCCATTCTTTCGATGGTTGAGAGATCAAATCCTCATGGTGGAGGACTATGCATATGCACGCACGGACTTCAGCGGAGACCCTGACCTACCACTCCCACCTGGTGGATAGTGGGGTGACATTGATAAGAAGCAAAAAACCCTAAAATGGACATACTGTTTTTATGTTTTTTGATGTTTTATATTTTTTATGTTAAGTAACGAGACCTGAATGCCTTCATGCAGACGTTGGAGCAGCACGACCTGGGGGAGCTTCCCCATTGGATAGACGAGCCAGGGCCCGCTTCGCACTGCAGGGTGACGATGTGAACGGGGAGTTAGAGGAAAACCTGGAGAGGTTGATCCTAGACATCCCTGACGCTTCCATTGATGACCTCCCTCTAAGGTATCAGAGACCTACAGCGGGAGTACCGGGTCGATTTAGTAGACTGCTACGTAGAGTAGCCCGGGTAGTGATGTGCTACCACGAGCATCACTAGACGATGTATGCATGATGTATCTACTGAAAGCTGATAGCTTCAGGATTTTGTATGGTGATTTTTACCTGAAATCCTATGTACTTCAGATGAGGTCTCATGACCTACTTTTTGTAAACATGTTCATATATGTATATATACAGACTTTTACCTGGTGTTTATATGTCTCAAATGGTGAATGTATTTTACATGAGTTTTATGTGTCTTTAATTGTTTATTTACAATGAACCATGTTTGATTTTAATGTCATGAGTGGGTGATACGCCAATCTAGGATGTAATTAGCTAATGAGTCAGCAACTACATTATGTTCCCGAGGGATATGCCTATAGGTGATGGTTTCGAATGACCTTTCTAACAAGCGTACCCTCCGAAAGGGGCGGAGAAGCACCGGGTTCCTAATGGTATAAACATGGTTTAAAAGACAAACCACGAGTTGTGAGTCCATTAAGACTACCAAATTGCAAACATCCTATGACTGCTCGATACTCGACGATATTGTTGGTAGCGGGACCAATGCAAACCGCTCCTAAACTGACCAAATCTTCAGCTGGGGAATATAGGACCCAAGCAGCTGAGGCGAGATTCAAGGTGTGGTGGCAAGCATCATCAATGAACCCGTAGAAAGCCATATGCTCTGCACGACCAAAACATGGTATAAACAGATACAGACACTAAACTCAAAACCATATTAAAAATACCCAAAGCACACTAAAACTCAAGCAATATACATATATACAAGATACTATCCAGGAAAGACCTAGGCATAGTACCTCTTCAGGTACAACCCATTACTAGATTTCCCTAAAGGGATTCCATCATAGTCTACAAGCTCTAGGCCCCTTTCTGTAAAACTTTAGAAATAAGAAAAGGACCGTACCACATGGACTCAAACTTTCCTTTCCCTAGTTTGTCATATCTCTGATCATAAGTCAAAATTAGGTCACCCTCATTAAATGCACGAGGTTGGATGGATTTATCATACTACGCCTTGACGCGTTTCTTATGTGCCTCATTACCCAAGGCAGCATCTCTCAGAGTTTCGCCAAGGTTATTCAAGTACAAAAATCTTTCTTCCTCTGCGGAAGTGTCTGGGAGAAGTTCGACGGCAAGTTTCAAGGATGGAATCTAACATTGAACCGGTAAGACAGCTTCGAGTCCATAGACAAGCTGGAAAGGTGTAAAACTAGTAGCTATTTTCACTGAAGTCCTGTAAGCCCAAAGAGCAGAGAAAAGAACATGGTGCCAGTTGGATTTATGGTCTCCAACCATTTGACGAAGCATAGTTTTCAAAACTTTGTTAATGGCCTCTACCTGACCATTAGCTTATGGATAATATGGCGTAGAGTTTTCATGGCGAAAACCTATCTTGGCACTTAGTTTGTCCGTCATTTGATTACGGAAATGTGATCCGTGATCAATGACAATGGACTACGGGACTCCAAATCTAGCTATGACATGATTGAACAGGAAGAGAGCGGCAGTCTTACCATCTTCCGCATATGTAGGCATGGCCTCAACCGACTTTGTAAAATAGTCAACGACTACGATGATGTAACCATGCCCCCCGACTGAGGTAGGCTTACAATGCATAAAATCAATCCCCCATTTGGTCGATGGGCCAACGAAAATGACGGGGTGTAGCGGAGTAGGATGAGTGCACTTTTTGGGATAAAAATGTTGACAAGGTGGGCATTTCTTAACAGCCTCGTGACAGTCTTTGAAGACTGAAGGCCAGAAATAGCCAGCGCGAGTTATTTTCTGGGTTGTAGCCATCCCAGACAAATGACCACCACATGCTCTAGAGTGGCAATCATTCAACACATGTTCAGCCTCCTCATGAGTGAGGCATCACTGGATAATAGAATCAATCCCATGTATATACAAGGTATCATTCAGGATGAGGTAGTATTTCGCGTGGCGACAGATACGACGATGATTGTCACAGGATAGATGTGGCTGAAATCTTTGTGTTTGGAGATAAATCAGCAAATCTCCATACCATGGATTGGTAGTGTTTATCAGGAACAGGAATTCATCCGGAAATGAATCAATGGGCTCATATTCCGTCGAAGAATAGGGAAGATCACACATGAGCTCGGCAAAGACCAAGGATTTCTTTGATGTGGCTCTGGCAAATTCCAAATCAAACTCATGTAGTATGACTATTCATCGGGAGTACTTGCCCCTCGAGCACCTGACGAGTCAGGATGTAATACATAGGGTTCTAGTCTTCCAATACAGCGGTTGTGCAAAGCAAAATGTAGTGACGAAATTTTTGTACAGCAATGACCATGGCCAATGCTAACTTCTCCATGCGTGAATATCGGGTTTCAAAATCCATAATATTCTTACTAGCATAGTAAATCACGTGCTCTTGACCGTTGGGATTTTCCTGCACCAAAACCATAGCAATGGTAGTAGCGGAAGCAGCAATATACAATAGAAAGTCCTTTGAATAATTTGGGGGGTGTATCACGGGTGAATGAGTCAGAGCGTGTTTGAGATTATCAAAGGCACGTTGGGCTTGGTCATCCCAAAAGAACAGGGTGTCCATTTTAAGGAGACGCATATAGCCGTGCATTTTCTCTGCAAAATTGCACACGAAACGACGGAGAAAGTTTGCCTTCCCTTGCAAACTTTGGAGTTCGAGGAGATTGGTTGGGGCTGGTAGAGCTAAAATGGCGGCAATTTTCAGGGGGTCTATCTGAATGCCATCCTTAGAGACCACAAAACCTAACAGACATCCTGTCTCAACGCATAAAACACATTTATGTGGATTGAACCGTATATTATAATGATGGCATCTTAGGAAGATGTCTCTAAGATGACCAGGGTGGTCCTCTCGTCATTGTGAATGAGCAGGGAGGTCGTCAAGGTACAGCTCAACAATATGTTTAATATCGTGAAACGCATAGGACATCACACGCTGGAATGTGGCTCCAACATTTTTCAAGCCAAAAGGTAACTTCCTATATGCAAAGGTTCCCCATGGGCAAATGAATGTCGTCTTGTGCTGATCGGTGGGTAATATCTCAATCTGATTACAGCCAGAGAAGCCATCCATGAATGAAAAGATGACACTTCCGGCACAGTTGTCGATAATCTGATCGATGTGCGAAGTAGGAAAGTTGTCCTTGGGACAAGCTTTATTCAAATCCCTAAAGTCGATACAGACTCTAATGGTGCCCTGCTTTTTTATTGACAGGGACAACATTCGATACCCATTCTGTCAGGGGTACGAGATAAATAAACCCGACTTTGAGAAGTTTCTCTATTTTAGCTTTAATAGCTACGGCCTTCCGTGGATAGAATTGCCTTAGTTTTTGCCTAACAAGTTTAGCCGTGGGATAGGTTTTAATTTCATGGACCACAATGGATGGGTCAATCCCTGGAATTTCTTCATAGGACCAGGAAAAAATATCATGGAATTCTTTGAAAAGTGCCTTATATGCTTCAAATTCATCTGCCGAGCAATTATGCCCAACATGAACATGCTCGATGGTACCGGGCTTGGATGATATGTCAATCGAATTCGTCTGAGTAATGTTGCAAAGGTTTCCTTCAAAATCTGTGTCTTGCAACAATATGGGACTTTGGGGTGCGTTGACAATATCAGCAGGAAACATGGATGCATAATCATGGTTAACCAAACTGGTGTTGGGGAGGAACATGGATCTATGATGGTGATCCTCCCAAATGGACTCATCTGTATTCATGATATCCATAATGGACTCGTCGGAAGGAAAAGTCTCAGAGAGATAATCTAGAACAGGAAGAGACAGTTCTAACCAGTAAGGTAGGTGGTAAGGATCCAAAGCCAGTAGATGAAGGTCATTAGTGTGATGATCGGAAAGGGTTTGAATAGTGTTGTACATTGCTTCATGTGGACTCAACAACTTGTTTTCCCTTAGGATCATGGTCAAATGACGCAATCATATTGACTGTCAGGGTGTCCATGTTAGGAGGAGTGGATGGAAAAATCCCCATAAGGGATGAATCCTTCAACATGCCTACCCCAATCAACTGGTAAGGAGGAGGGGACTGGCCTAACATAGGGATGTTATTAGCTGTAGAGGTAGTAACATCCGACGTACAGAAATCAAGCTAGTCGATAGTAACAATTCTCCCTAGATGTAGAAATTGGACTGTTTGGAATACTGTCAAAGCGACAACAGTCATGGCATAAAACCAATTTCTTCCTAGAAGGAGGTTGTAATCTAATGTGGCATCTACTACTTCTACTTAAATAGAAATAGTTTTGCCCCCAAGCTCGATTTCAAGGGCTGATATGAGACCATGGGGCTGGAAACCTCGTCCATCAAAGGCTTTCAGAGTCGCAGGTGATGTTACAAGCTCGGGAGAGCCGAGAGATTTCCAACAAGACAGAGACAAAACCGAAGTCGAAGCTCCTTCATCTATAACAGTTCTAAAAACCTTCTTTCCAACTACTTTCGTAATGATTTGAAAATCAAGTTTATGAGGTAGCCTAAACTTGTAGTTCTCAATATTGAAATGAATCAAATTAGTATTATCCAAGTCTAAAGCTCCTAATGCAGTTAACAGATTTTTGCGTTGTCTAGGACAACTTTGGAGCACTTCTAAGGTAGACATTGCACATGGTGCCTGAGCGAGATCTTCAACTACATTATAAAATTGAGCATCTCGGGCATTAGGGTTAACAACAGTCTTCCTAAGAGTACTCTTGGGTGGACGCAAAATCATGTCGAGAGTAGGCTTCTCGATGGTTATGGGGACAAAAGACGAGGATTCCGGAGAACCAGTCGAGGGAGCTTTTCCTGAAGAAGAATGGTCTTCTTTCTTGTCTGCGGGTTTGTCATAATTCTAACTTCAAGTTTGTAGACTAATGGTATCCGAGGACATCATACGAATTTCCTCTGATGAACTAGAGTTACCTTGATTAGACATGTGGTCTATCGGTTGTTGTTGAGAGGGAAAAGGATCCGTGAGAACTGCGGGTGCAGGATTTGATTTCAAAAATTGGGAGATTTCGTCCTGACGGGGACACTCTTTTGTGAAATGGTCACCTCCGCATAGCAGACATGGATATTTTGCTTTTATTTTCCCTTTATCGTTATCATTGTTGGTTGGTCTTGGATTCTCCTGTTGGTTTCTAGGTTTTTTATTCTTATTTTTACGTTTCTTTTTATTATTGCCAGAGGTTTGAGTACTTTGAATAGAATTGACCTTGGTGGAAACCTTAGGAGCCGAAGGAGTAGGGGTGGCAGTCTGGGGTTGCTTGGAAGGTTTTGCTGTTGACGGGGACTGGATTGAACCAACAATCCCATCAACAAGTACTTTTGCTGGTGGCTTTGTGGGATTGGTGCTTGGGAGAGGAGCTTGAGGAATCAAGTCATATAGAGTTCCAGACTGGGAATAAACCAATTCTAGATACTGGGCTCGACTAATGGCTTGCTCTTCAGTAACGACACTACCCATAGCCACATATCGAGTAATTGGAGGCAACAAAGATTTGGTAAACCAATTAGCTAATAACTGATCCGAAATAGGAGCCTTAATAAGCCTTCTTCGCCTTCTCCACTCATGGATATGATCGGATATGTGGGTGGAGGTGTTCTGTCATAGAGAAGTTAAGAGATCAGTACCCATTTCATAATGGACGGGAAGCTGAAAATGCATAAGAAACACGGTTGCCAAGGAGCCAAAATCCACAAACGAATGTTGTGGAAGTTCAATGTACCACTTCACGGCTCTACCAGTCAAAGTTCGCTAAAAGAGTTGTAAATGAACAAAATCATCCATGAGGGAGTTTGAAGAACACCACAAATGGAATGTCCTGGCATGGTTTTTTGGATCGTCCCCCTGCTTCCCATCGAACTTTGGAATGTCCGATGGTAACTTTACCGGAATGGGAGGCCACGAACGATTATGTTGAATGAGGTCATTAATCAACTTGGACAAGTCAGGCAAGTCCAAATTTGCTAGGAAAGGTAACTGACGGTTAGGTTGCACATACTGGTAATATTGATATGGCATATATGTACCAATAGGACTGTAAGTAGACTGATAGACAGGTTGTTGCGAGGAACAACTACCGGAAAGTTCGCCCATGGGGGGGTGATTTCCGGGATTAGGACCATTAGGGCCACCAGGGCCTCCGAGATCACCAGGACCATTGGGACCACCAGGACCACCAGGAGGTGGACCACCAGACCCTCCTTGACCTCTAGGAGGTAAACCCCAGAGCCACCAGAACCACTAGGGGGAGGGCCACCAGACCCTCGAGGGCCATTAGAGGGAGATCCACCAGGCCCCCTAGGACCACCAGGACCATAATGAGGGAAGCCACCAGGCCTCCCAATACCATTAGCCCCCCGAGGGGGAGGACCTCCATAAGGTGGTCCTTCGGCACCTCCCGCAGTATGTATAGGTATACCCCCCATAGCTGGCATGTAAGACTAGTTAGGTTGCCCCCATGGCATAAAAGTGTTACTAGGGTATGTAATTCTAGCATACGACATTCATGTAGGGTTGGGTGGATAATTAATATTTCCTACAGGTGTAGTATAACCATAACCCCCAGAGGATTGAGTGGTTACAAGTTGTGCCCCCAAGGGTTGACCTGAACTGGATGGGGGATTAACCATATTAGTGTGGGTGGGAGGGACATAAACTGTAGATTGTTCTATACTAGAGGCTTATCCTTGACTAGGTACAATTTTGGTGTCAAATAACGTAGGTCGTGCCGGGGGTTGCCCCCCGGCACTAGAAGGTGATGACGAAAGAGGACTTGAAGGTTGAGCCCCAGGTGCAGAAGACTTGGGAGGATTGGGAACAGACATAATATAGGAGGTGGTGGGGTTGGAAGTTTGACCTGGGTTGTGTGGAGTCACTGTGCGATCTACACTCGGTTTAATGGGTCTCATAGAATCGGCAAGTGAACGATATCCCACAGGCACAGCTGCAGAACGTGGTGGTGGTGTGCCCAATATATCATCTATTTTCTTTTCAATATCCTGTGCACGGAGAATGGCTGCCTGGTATTGTCTACGTTCTTCTTCATCTGGAGAGATTTCTTAGAAAAGTTTAAACGGGTGCCAAATGAGGCAATGGCCTGTCCTATAGAGGTATCCCAAAATGGAGCATTAGGACCATAATCCAGACGGGTAGTATCATCAACGTGACCTTCTATGGGAGAATGGAACGAGATATTTCCTTGAGAAGGTTGTTGGACCAAGGGAAGCGAGTGTGAAGGATATGGTCCTCCGCTTTCTGCAGCCACATTATCTCCTACTTGGGAGGTGGTAGTAGCTCCTTGGTCGATAGTTTCCATTGGATTTTCTCCTGAAACAGGAATAAAATCGGGTGGCAAGCCCCGTACTCTTCTGGACTGTATTAGCTCAGCCAGTTTGTACAGTTCCTATCTAACCTAGGGTCTCAAAAAACTAGAAAACACACAAAAAAATTCCCTACTCAAGCTATAGGTCAAATAAGCAAACTTAAATGACAGGAGGAGTTCAGATAGTCAGGTCTCTCACCAGGATTGTCAAGAAGGTGCCACTCGCGATATACCTTAAGGGTACGTGCGTAGTAATCTCCTCGAATGTTGTTTTCGGTGTATGGCTCCAAGCAAGATGGCCAAAGGGCTTTTCTCAGATGGATAAGGTATCCTAGTGGGGTCTCCCGATATACTCAAGGTACGTGGGAGCTCAAATTAGTAGTAGTGTTGTCTAATGCATAACCGTACACAATGGGCCATTCGATATACAATCGAGTACATGAAGTACCTTTCGATATACCTCAAGGGTATGTGAAAGGTCGTTCGATATACCGACGGTATATGGAAGAACCGCACGAGTCCCGAGATGAAATGCAGACGAGTAACGACGGCTCCTACGCTTAACGACGCCCGAACACGTCTCTAACCTATCACTCAAATTGCTATGTAAATTTTAACTTATAACTACTATTAATTTTAAAGTGGACGGTTAGGTGAATGCATGGAATTTCGACAAAAAAATTAAAACCATGCAGTATGCACATGCAAATATTTCACTTTACCGTTCGTGGTATGCCTACCTACGGGAGGGAAAGAGAGTATTTTCTTTTGTTTCAAAACCAACAATTTCCAAACAACAATCTTGAACTAATCAAAATCAAAGACAAGCAACACTTTCCAAACTCATTTCTCTTTTCTGAAAGCAATCAAAAGGGGAAGAGTCTCTTTTCCTAAAAGAAAAACAAGAAGCACACTACATGCATACGCACTCTATTTTTCAATTTTTCTTAAAACATAGATAAATCTAACTTAAAACTACCATATTTTTTTATTTTGATGAGATAGTACTAAATGCAAAAGAGACAAAAGAACATAAAAAGCCTGAAAGCTTGTGAGGCCAATCAGAGATCCAATGTCTAATGCTCAATGATGATAATAACCTAATCTCAGTAAAACAATTTATTTTTTAAAGAAGCAAAAAGAAGTCCTCTATGAAAACAAAAAATGAAATCAAGATGCTAATCAAATGTTTTTCTTTCAGTCTATATAACAGAAATGAAAAGAGATCTCACTAACACCCTAAGCTTTTCAAAAAACAAGAAATCCTTTCACAATCACAACCAACAAGCACATAAGTAAATGAACGAGCCTAATCTAGCTTTTGAATTCTTCAATCAAACCAATCTTTTACCACAAAATTTCAAACCACAAGCATCAGATTCTAACACACAAGCCTGACAGTGCAGGGCTGAAAGTAAATCAACTCAATTTTTTTTTGCAAAAATGTGAAAAAAGTGGTCTTGGAACAAGGCCTGCCTAGCACCCCATTGCAAGGGTCTTGACAGAGCGTTTTTGGACCAGCACCACTTCTGAATAACAGGACTCAGGCAGTGGCACCACGTGCTGCTAACAGGGTTTAGGTGGTGGCACCGCTTCTCACCAACAACATAAGAGCGGTTCCCTTTATAGATCCAAAACACAAAGGAGAACGACAGGTCAAGTTAGAAAAATATCAGATTAAGGCAAAATTCGATGGATTGATAGTAAAAAAGAGCATAAAAGGTCAAAATAATTCAAATCTAGACAGATCTAGAAGTTTCAAACCAAAAAACACTGAGTCAGATAGGAGATCTGACTGAAGAGAGTTGGAGATGGAGCCTGGATTCGGACAAGAGCTAAAGAACTGAGGAAGATCAGATCAACTGATACATGAAACTACTCCCCAACAGAGTTGCCAGATTTGTAACCAGGAATATTTCACTTTCTGCGGACATAAGCTATTCCTCTGGTTTGAATGGTTCAGATCCAAAACAAATGACTGAACGACAAAGGATGAAGACCCTCCCTGGATATCGTAGACACTTGGAATGCTGCTTCAATAGTGAACCTGTGTACCTGCAAATAGATCAAATATGCAAACACATCAAAGCTACCAGAACATCATCTACTTATCCATGTTAGTGACTAAGGAATCTAACAACATGTACATGCGAAATCAAAACAACAGTAATGTGGGATGAAAATCAGCTTTGCATTAAAGATGTATGGAGAAGCTTACAACCATTTCCTTAGTGTTGACAGACATCTCCATGAAACCAACATCTCATCCCCATAAGCTCCAACTTTGCTCTCTATGCTCTCCAATGGCTTGGACTAGGTAGTCAATCCAACAGCATAACAATACCTCTATAGTTCTCTCCCTCAACTATGGACATGAGCTTGTATTTATAAGGCTCAATGGATAGGGATAGTTGAGAGATTTGTGGGTGAGGTGGCCTCTAAGATCCTATGATGGGGGATCTCGAGCTCAACTGACCCACTATGATAGGGATAAGGGAGGACATGAGGCTCATGATCTAGAAGCCTCGAGAAACTTCTCTTTTTCCCATTTTATCCAGGGTACCACTTTTCTTCTCTTATGACAGAGCGGTTTAGATAAGAAATGCTTATGGAATAAAGGCCACAGGCAATGGCACCAATTATGGAAAATAGGATACAGGCGGTTCGAGCAAGGTACCACTCCTGGGACATAAGGCAAGCGCGGTACTGAGTTTTTTCATGTAAGATTGACAAATAGGATAGGTTTCCACTCCAAGTGTTGGGATTAAGGGCAAACATGGAAGTTAAAGGTCTTATCACATGGTGGTGACAGGATTTGTGTATAACACCACCTCAATCTGATAGATGATTGTGTTAGGTGAAATAACTCCCGAATTCATTTTATTTCTCCATAGAATGCCTTTATTTATACATCTACAATGACTCTTGGGATCACACATCTGAGAGTCTCTTCATATTCCTAATATTTACAATAACGTATAATCCTGACGGATTATATTCCAACAATCCCCCTCTTAATCCGAAGGGGTGTTAGTAAATCCGAGCATGTTTCTGAATCTTTCAAACTTTTCTCGTCCAAGCGCTTTGGTGAAGATGTCTGCAACTTGATCATTTGTGGAACAATGTCGAAGATGGACTGTCTTGGCCTCTACATGATGTCGAATCAAATGATACTTTGTGTTGATGTGTTTGGTTCGATCATGGAATCTAGAATTCTTAGTCAGCTTGATTGCAGAAGTATTGTCGATCAATAATGGAGTGGAGTTCTCTTGTTTTTCTTGCAAATCTTCAAGTATCTTCCTGAGCCATACTATTTCTTTCGTTGCTTCAGCTGCAGCCACATATTCTGCTTCTGTTGTTAAATCTGTCGAAACTGACTGTTTGCATGATCTCCATGAGACAGCTGCTGATCCAAGACTCATAGTGTATCCAAAAGTTGATACTCCTGTCTCCTTATCGACATCAAAATCAGAGTC
>LPNX010901460.1:153962-222739 GCA_001517045.1 Pseudotsuga menziesii | reverse complement strand
TTTAATGAGTAAATCCAGCACATTCTTGAGTAGTCATCAACAAAGGTCATAAAATACTTATTCCCATTGGCAGAAGGAGTTGGCATTGGGCCACATAAACCAGAATGCACTAATTCTAATTTCCTACTTGCTCTGAAATTAGATTCATGGAAAGGAAGCTTACTGTGTTTCCCTAATATACATGCATCACATTTGCTCTTCTCTTTGGGAATGGTGGGCAAATCAAATACACCATTCTTTCTCAACAAACGAAGACTGTTATAATTCAGATGACCAAATCTTGCATGCCACAATAAACTTGATGACAAATTACCTTCTCCATGCTGAGAGAGGTAGGCATAGTTCTGAACCCTTGCAGATGAACCCTTTAGCTTCAGCAGCTTCCCATCTTCGTATCCAGTCATGATGACTTGGTTGTCAGAGGACTTTCTTATTTCTACGATTCCATCAAACATGTGGATGGAATGGCCTTGCTGTCGAATCTGCACCAAGGACAACAGACTTCTCTGCAACTCTGGAAGATAAAGAACATTCTTCAACAAGAAATCAGGGAATCCAGGCATCTTCAGCCGAATGGTGCCCATTCCCTTTGGTTTAAGACTTGACTTATCTGCAAAGTAAACTATGCCATTTATTGTTTCATTAAGTTCTTCAAAACAGTCTTTTCTAAAAGTCATGTGTGATGTAACACCAGTATCAAGTAGCCAACAATCTGTGTAAGATGAAAGTGAAGTCATTTCATTAATACTAAGATTACAATGTGCAACAATACAATGAGCAGAATATGAATATTTACTAGCATCTTGGTTCTTATTGTCATCTTTCTTTTGGTTATGTCTGTCTTTGATGGAGTCCCATGAAGCCCAACACTGATCTGCTGTGTGTCCAATCTTTCCACAATGCTTGCACTTCAAATCTGATCTTTTGCTGGAGTTGTTTTTGCCTCCTCTACCTCTGAAGTTTCTTCTTCCTCTGCCTCTCTCGCTGCTTTCTCCTTTGGGATGATCTTTGGATTGGTCTTTGGTGTGGTTCTTTGCTTTTTGAACAAAGCAAAGTGATTCTCCAGAATGCTCGGTTGTCTTCTTACCAAAATCTTTCTCTCTGTCAGCTATCTTCTCTACCAAGGTGTCAAATGTCAGTGATTTGAACTTGTCACTTGCTTGCAACGACTCAAGATAGTTGGAGTGAGAAGGATACAAAGATTTTATAAATGTTGCAAGGGGAAGATCTGGTTTCATACCAGAGGCTTGAATCTTGTGCATGATAGCTTTGATTTCAGAGGCAACTAACATGGGATCATTGTCTTTTACCTCTAAACTGAATAGTTTTAACATTAGTTGAATAACTTCCATTTCAGAGTGTGAATCATACAGATCTTTTAACGTTTTTAGTGCTTCAAAACATGATTTTGCAGGCAATATGTGTTGGCTCACCTCTTCACTGACTGTGGCAGTGATTACCGCTAAAGCTTTCTTGTCTTTTGTTTTCCAAATGGCCTTCTCTTTCTCGGATTCTGGAGGTCCTAGGTCTTTGGTTATGGGCCTTCCAGCTTCTGTCTCTATTGTGGTGCCTTCGCAAATACCGTCCCAAAGGTCATTGTAGATGAAGGCAGATTTGATCTTCCTCCACCATTCTGGATAAGTGTCTTTTCCAATGAGAGTGGCACCAACTACAGATGCTATAGATTGCATCTTCTGTGATTGAATCTTGCAACTAAAACAATAGGAGAAAAAGAAGAAAGAGTAAAGGTGCAGGTCTAAGTCTCTGCCACCTTCCTCAAGCTTTACAACAATGTCAATGTCTCTGCTATTGTCATACAAACTTTGAAATACAAACTTAATACACAGTCACAAGCTCATCAACTATCACAAGCTCATCAAATACACAGTCAACTATCAGTCACAAGCTCATCAAATACACAGCAAAGAAATCGCATGCAGTTCTTCAATGCACACCACAAAACCTTCATTTGTTCAAGCTTCACTTAAATGCTGTAATATCGATACCAAATCCACACATTAAAAACACAGTTACGTTGGATCGCAGTTCTGTTGGGACGATGGAGGCCACAGCTCTCCAAATGTGGTGGAGCTCTTCAAATGGAGGTCGCAACACTTTTGAATGGAGGCCGCAACTCTTTTCTATCATGCAGTCAATACCAACATCATTGCAGCTTTATCCACACAGCCGTATCAAGGGAGATTTCACTTCTTGTATCACGCAACTTCACCCCAAACACGATGCAACAATTGTCCTCAACTCACAGCAACAATATTCAGTTCACAATTCACGATACACGAAATACAGTAGTCTTCACTCACGATATGCGCTAGTCTCCAACACAACACCAAAGAGCATTAAAGAGTTCAATGTTGAAAAAATTAGGGTTTCAGTACAACTCCTTCACAAAAAAATGCAACAGTGCAGCAAAGGGAGCCCGCAAAAAATTAGGGTTTACGTCGGTGGTAGACTGGGTGGCGATTTACAAGAATAGAGGGCGATGGAGTGGATCTCTACCGCTTCTCCCCATGCGAAGAGAAATGAATTCTTCAATGGAGGAGTCTCTACCAAATGATAAAAAAAATCGCAGCACAAAAATTCAACGTGAAGGAATGTGATTCATAACACAACAATCTCTACCTCAGGAAACGCTCCTCAGCACGCGCAGCCTCCAGCATTGGGTGATTATCACACAAAATTCCTCAACATAGTTCTGGAACTATAACGCATACAATGAATGTATGCACGCTGGTAGGAGAAACACTCGAATGTAGATTGACAATGGGCAGGCAGTCTGAAACGAATTGACAAAGGGCAGAATGGAGGTCTGAAATGCAACTAGGAGTTATGGCAGGCATGTAGGCAGGAGTTATGGAGCTCTGATACCACTGTTAGGTGAAATAACTCCCGAATTCATTTTATTTCTCCATAGAATGCCTTTATTTATACATCTACAATGACTCTTGGGATCACACATCCGAGAGTCTCTTCATATTCCTAATATTTACAATAACGTATAATCCTGACGGATTATATTCCAACAGATTGGGTAGTGATCTGAGAGTATAGCCCTCACAAAAAGTTATGCAAATTAATTGCTAAGAGGATCCGATTTTGTTTCTTCCCCCAGATTTCATTTGTAGCACAAGTAAAATTCAAGTCACCGACCAACACCAAATTCAGGAGCTTAAATATACCTTCAGACTCAATATGATTCCATAATAGCTCTTTGGAGTGGTATGGGTCGTAGATGTTCAGAAGATTTATTTTTTCAGTGAAATCAATAAGAAAACCTGTTAACACTATACTTGCAGTAACATAGAAGGCTTTCGGCTTATCCCTTCGGAGATCCCATGCTGTAAGAAGACCGCTGGACAAACCCACAACATCCACAGATACCACCTCCCAATTTTTCAAAATACTTAGAAAGAACTTGGTTGCTTTCACCCCAGAGACCATAGTTTCTTGTAGGAAGACAACATCTGGTTTGATACGTTCCATGAATCTTTGGAGGGCCAATTGTTTATGGAGTCCCCACACACCCCGAATATTGATTGAATAACAGATCATATCTTAAGCCTATCAAGGGCTTTAATGCCTCTAAGCGCTCAGGTATCAGATGTTACAAGGGAGGTAGTAGGAAGAACAAAAGGTGCTGTATTTGCAACCACTTCTTGTTTTTCCTCGCACTCATAGTCAAGATGGGGGGAAATCAGTTTTCAGTCCCCCTTTGATCACCCCCTATGGATTATTTCTGGAGATATTACAAGTTAAGTCCTTCAGGATAGGCGGAGAACCACTCGTATTATCAAGGGTAGGTGTAGGAATAGGCACCCCTAATGATGGAATACCTAAAAAGGATTTCAATGGCTCCATGTTAAATGCAATACTGTAAGTAATAATAGGACCATGATACACATTGGCATCATTACAAGGTGATATCACATAAGTAGAAGGTTCTTCAACCTCATCAACCCCAAAACTAACATGGGTGTCCAAGACCTCAAACCCGATTTTTGAGATGATGATAGGGGAATGAACATTTGTAACTAGGTAGCACTCAGGTTGTGAAAGTTTGCCAGAATTTATGCACTGGAGCCCCCCTATCAACAATACCTAGAGACACATTGTCCACCCGAGCGTCAAAGGATCTGAACCCACCACCCTCGGGGAATGGCTTAGTGGAGCTAGAAGACCTTCTTATAACGAGGAGACACCTTTGTAAAATAAATAATCCACCATAAGAAGAGATTCGACCACATAATCACCCTTTTTTCTAGGCTAATAACAAACTCAGATTCTTTAGTTGTTAAAGAAGATACAAAAGTAGGGTTGAATCTATGTAACTTACCCAAGAATGCCTGGTCCACCAGTAACACATGATCCAAAGATGTCGGATCAATACCCAAGGGATCCTCGTTCCTCACTTGTTCTAGATCATAACAATCATCAAAAGACCAGGCCTCAACATTAGAGATATCCTTGTTAGTATCTGACCCTGAAGAAGTACAGTTTTTCCAGAGGTGACCAATTTCCTTACACTTTGTACAACAGAACATAATGCCCCAGTAATCCAGAGGTTGTGTGAAGGTGCAACCTCGCCAATCAATCTCCAACTTCTTAAGAAGACCTCTAGACATATCAATTTCCACGAGAATCCATCCCAATATTTTATTAATGCCATATAGAATTTCATGTTCCATATGTAAGAAGCAACCAATATGATTTCCAATGGTCTCATTGCCACCTATTCCATAGGACGAATGGGAGACTTGGGAGGAGAAGCCAAATATTCCAGCGTTTAATACCTTCCGTAGCAGGGTCAAAACCGTGGTGCCATCTCCGCAACATCATACTACCTTGTCCCTTCAACCGGGTCCGTTCAAGGACATATGCCGCATGTGTTTCAATCTGGAAAACAAATCCATACCACCCCTTCTAGAAGACAAAAAATGACGCATTATAACCAATAATGGGGGCCCAAACTCTTGAATCCCATACCTCGATATCTCGACAAACCATTGCCTTGTAGCTAAATTTCCCGAATAATCTCTGTAGAGACAAAGCCACCACCTCTTCAAGTCCAAGCCCTTGACCAAGTGACATCCTGCAGTCGTCGAGCCGAAGCTTCCATTGATGAAATTTACCTCTGTTAGGTTTCTTAACAGACTTGTGGCTAAAGACCTTCGACCCTGAGAATGACTCGCCCAAAACCTTTTGTGAATGTCCACTGGGACTTGACGGAGGAGGCTTTGTTAGTACTTTTGACTTAGAGCAGATATTTTCCCCCAAAGGTTCACCACCTGATTGTACAGTCGCCTTATCTTGTTCAATCAGAGGACTGTTTCTAACCGTCACTAACGGCGTAGTTTCTAGCCCATGTCCAAATGTTGAATGGACAGGTGGTCGGTCCAACACCCCCAAAGACCCGTAAGATAGGGTTGACAGGATCATGTTCACAAAACCCTAAAGAAAGGATATCAGTGCGCCAACTCAGACTAAAGCTCGGTTAGAGACAAAGAAAAAATTCGGGGTAATGCAGAGCCCGTGAGTAAGACAAGGAAAAGTAATAAACCCTACCAAGTCCTTCAGTATATTAAGAAACCATGATGATCCACACATGAAGACTCATAGACACGCACAGGCTCATGCAGAGTCTAGTACCCCAAAAAGTGGGTATCCCCCGCCCGACCAAGGACTGAGAGAGATACCTAGGTAAAACAAACATACACGACAAACTGACAAGTGAAACCCTAGAGAATAGTGGCAAGGTGACTAACCAAAACCTCGGCAAGAAGCCAACAAATAGCGCAGTAACAACGCAAACCCCGTGAAGTTATCAGGCCAAGAAAAATAACAGTAAACCCTAGAGAACCTATAACACTATGAGAAAACCCTAAGTAAAACCATGACAATTAGAGATCCATTCCCACTATACTAAGACAAAGGCCTAAAAGCTCAAGTTCACAGTCCATGAGAGCCTAAAGTTTTAGGTTGGGAGTCATACGCATAAAACCCCACATACTCATTCCAGGTATAAAAGGTATGTCAGTAACGTTGGGTTCCATAACGACGCCCAAGCACCTTAGGTATCCCGACCTGGGTAACAAGTATCTGCAGCTCAACAGGGGAACCCAGGGATCTTGCAGTACAAGGTTTAACATTGTTTTCGCAGTAGGGTTTTTCACAGGGTTCAAAAGCATGCCACTTCCCAGTGTGAAATGGACCATTCCACCTCATAACCACCTCTTTCTCCCAACCAACTGTCTGGTACTCTTGAAATTTTTTGTAAACTACAAAACCAAAGTTTAAGATTCATGTCCTAAAATACTTATCCTCTTTTGTTTGAAAAAAGTCTTAAAAAGTTAATCCTTTATTTTTGTTTAAGTGGCAAAACAATGCCATGTTGAAGTAAATCCCTCACTCTATTTTCTTATTTGAATGAAGAATTTCACATGCATAAGTATTATGAGATAAAACCTAAACTAGTATTGGGTGTTTATAGTGGAATAAGCTAAACTCTAGACCATTATTTTTTTGGGAGTTTGGATGGAATCTAATGACATGATTTTTGGTGAAAATGCTATTTTTTAGTGTTGAAATTGCAATTTTGATTTTAGAAATGGATTCAAGGCCCTTAATTAGCCCTTGGACACTCTAATTATGTAATACCAACCACTATAAACTACAATTTAAATATTTGCTACCAAATTTTGGCTAAAAAAACTCACAGAATTTTGAGTGCAATTATCTAAAATTTAACTTACTCTTCCTTTTCTTTTTTAAATTTAGACGAAGCAATAATTAATAAAACATAAATCCTAAAATAATATCTACAACTTTCAAACTATTATAGTAAACCCTAAAATATTACCCACAACTTGCAATACTTAAAGTCGAAATGACCTTTGATGAAAATTCTTGGTCTTTAATGAAACCATAATGGACCAACATATCTATGATGAAAATAGAAATATTTACATGTTAACTTGTATGGCTTCAAACTCAACGAAGGAACGCTATTGAACATGGTTATCATTATTACATTTACACCCGTTGCCCCCGAAAAAAGGGTCGGTTAAATTAGATAGAGTACTTGGAAGTAGCACAAGGAACACTAAGGCGGTGGTTAGTTGGGCACTGGGGCGTGTGCCACGTAGTTGCCATATTCAAACAGCCCCAGCCGACGTGGATCCGAGCTGGCAGGCAGGTTCACGAAAACCCTCGGATTTTGCGGTGAGAAAGCACAGGGGCGTGGATATATATCAGCTGGAAATTTTCTTTCTTCCCATTTTTTTCTAACATAAAAACAAATAAACGATTAACAAGAGCGGCGCACGACAACGAGCAGGAGCGGCAGACAGGTCGAGGAGAGCCCGAGGGTTACCAAATCTTGCTGTTTCATTTCCAGATTTAAACTGCTTCTACTCAGATTTATCGGCGAAATTTTTCTGCTATTTTTCGGGTAAGAATCAAAGGTTTAGGGTTTCATTTCAAAATTGGGTTTAAGGGTTACATGCATTAGTCATCGCTTCCCATGGGTTTCGGATACAGAAGCTCACAAGTTTTCTGGTTATTTTCTATTTTTTTAAAAATTATTTTGATTTTTAAGTTTCCTTTGGTTTTTGTTTCAAGTGTAAAGGCCCATGGAGCCATGCAATCAGCTGTAAAAACTCCGTTTTAAGTTTGTATAGCGAGAACTTTAAAATTGAAAAAAAACCATTCTTATCCCTCCATTTTGATATTTGAATATTAAACGCTCAGGGTTTCTTTTCAATAACTATTTATCACTGTCTATTTTATTGGAATCACGGTTATACTGTTTTTTTTCTTTTAATTTAATTTTTTATTAAACACGATTATTTTTTGTGGGTTAACAGTTATTACGCAGTGCTGCTTCAGTGATTCCTTTTTATGAGCTTCCTTTGCATAGAAAGCTTAACATGTCAGGTGGGAACGGAGGTGTCAATTTTATGGAAATATCGAAATCCAGTCATTCTGATACCAGGATGGCTGTAGACGGGTAAGTAAGATTTTACCGGATCAGGGCACATTTGAAAGTGTTGTTATTTTCGTTTACTAAAATCTTGCACCAAATGGGTCATGGAATTGGTCACTGACTAACGAATGTATCACGGGTTTCCTCTGTTTTATTGTTTTACTTGAAGACTGCATCCAGTCTGTTGATAAAATGTTATATAGGGTATATGGCCCATACTTAAGTTATAGGGTTTTGTCATTTCAAACGTTGGAAGGAGCTTGTTAATGAGTTTGTGAAAAGATGTAAACATTTTATAGATTCTACTTTTTTAGTTTTTAGGGTTTGTTGCATTTCATGCACTGAACAGACGAAGCTTGCTAAATTTTTATTAGACTTAGTAGTGAGGCTTTCGCATTGATCACCAATGTTTATTTTGTTTTGCATCGATGTGTTTAAGTGAACTCTTTCCTTAACATTAGAGCACTAACCAAGAGTATACAGAGTAAATTTGAATGAATGAAAAAGGGGGAAATGAAAAAAACTTAGTAACATTTTTTTGAGAACAGAGAAGATTCCAAGAAGAAAATTAAAATTGAAAATTAGAACGAACCAAGTAGAGAAGAGGAAAGAAGAGAGAGAAAAAGGGGAAAAGAGCTTAAGAAACTGAAAATGAATTAAACCAAAAGAACAGAGCAAAATACAGAAAACATTGTTTTGGCTAGGATATGGTTTATAGTATGTTTCTCCGACCATATAGTTTGTTTCTCTAATCATATCATGTTGTTTGAGACTAGGTCGTCTCTCAATACCTTGATGGATTTTACGGTTGAGGAAAAGACAGCGACAAAAGAATGGGTTTCAAATCCAGGTAATGCCATCGAATATGCCACATTCCACCAAATTGACTGGGCTTCCTGTCATTGGTGTTGAAGGTTCTGGTTGAAAAGAGAATACAATCTTGACTATGATTATGTTTTGTTTGTTGTTTGTATGATTATGATTTGTTTGCTGTTTTGCTTTTGTTTGTCTGTTATACAATCCTGAATATTGTTAACAGACATTGGTTCTGTGCAACAAGATGAGTCGTGCCAAGATGACATGTTCAGCTATGATGAATTATCAGTTGTTGAAGACCAGCAAGAGGGAGTAGAAACCACTGTCTGCACTGTAAGTGTAGCTTCTATCCCAGAACAGGGTTATGACCAGGCTTCAGATAGTGGCAAAGGTTCAGTGACAATACCCATCTCAGATGAAATGACTGAACAGGGTCTGCATGACACCTGTTTGCAGGAAACGACAGTGACTGGGCAAACTAACGTGAATATTATTGAAAATTCTATTGAAGGTGGCGCTGATGGCTATTTGCCATCTGATGATTCTGGAGCTGCTGTAGAGAAAAACAATTGTCATTCATTTGTGGAATTGGAAGTAAAAGCTCAAGTTCCTAGTTCACAGTCCCAGCCGCAAGAGGAGCTTATAAAAAACACTACAGTGGAGCAGTCTATACTTGGTAGCACAGCTATTGATGATACACGCAAAGCTTTATCTTATGTGCAAGGACCCCATGGCTCACAAAATAATCATACTGATCAGGTATCGACTCGGGCTTTTTTACAGTTGAAATTAGAAAAAAATGATATTGATGGGCTAACAAATCAAGTTTGTGTGGAATTAGATGCTTCAAATAAGGAGTTGTTACAGTCTGGTCTGGTTGCATATGATTTAAATAATAATCTGGCAGGCTCAATGGAAAAGCATTCAAATAATTATGCAAATGTAACTGAGGAGATCGTTGAGAGTGGGGAATATGATACCAAACATGCTGACAGTGTAGTTGGTGTGCAGATTGATGCTAGAGATGCATTTGATATCAGCCCTGGTGACAAAGATCAAAAGGAGCCTGTGCAGTTGAATCAATTAATTTTAGATAATTCTCAAGATGTAGAAATGGTATCCACACCAAATGCATTTAGTACAAAACAAGAAGATCAACCACATCTGAATCGGCCAGAATATGAACAACTAGAATCTTTTTGTGAGCAGAAGCAGCCTGAAACAGCAGTGATGAAAGAAAAGGAAGAAGTCTCTCATAAAAAAGAGCCTGGATCGGAAGCTTTGAAAGGAATTCTGGATTGTCAGAAGCAACCTGAAATGAAAGCAGCATCTGATATCAGTACCGGTGATGAAGATCAAAAGGATCTTGTTCACGTTAATCGAGTTACTCTAGATAATTCTCAACATGTAGAAAATGTAATGACAACAGAAGTGGAAAATCATCGACATCTAAATCAGCCTGAAACAGAACAAACAGAGTTGATTTGGCAGCAGAAGCAACCTGAAGGTGCAGGGATGAGAGAAGATGATTGCCATCAAAGACAGCCTGGACAAGAAACTCTGATTGAAAAGAAGGAAGATCCTCATCAACAGCAACCTGAGATGGAAGCAATGAAAGAAGAGATGCCAAGTACAGCACAAGCTAGTGGTGGTGTTGATGACAAGCCACAGGTTAATGATAATACAGTATCCACTTGTGATGGACAGTTGCCTTCTACTCAGTTTGAAAATGTGCAACAAGAAATGACCGTTTTAAAAGCAACAGAGGAGTCCAAGGAAGTTGAAGCTACCGCTTTTGGACATCTAGGTAGTGGCAAGGAGGAATTTGCTTCAGACTTGAGTCATCCGGTTCAAGAACTGCTTGAAAATATGCATTCTGAAAATGCACTGCAAAATACTAGCACATTGGCTAGCCTTGACTCAAATCCTGATCTCCCTCAAGGGGCTATCACCAAGTGCAATGCTGAGCCTGTGCAGCAAATAGCTGTAAGTTGGTGTACATATTATTCCTTTTTAATTTGTTTGGTTACTTTGCAAATTAGTTTCTGATTGATTTGTTGTAGGAATAATTTTGTGACATAAACAATCTTGCAGGTAGGGGAGTCTGAAAGCATCCAAAAAGAATTTGAATCATTTAAAGGCCGGAAGGTGTCGAAAAGATTTAACAAGAAAAAGTTCCTTGGTGAAGTTATTGGATATGATCCTGAAACACGATGGTTCAAGGTATATGCATGATTATTTTTTTCCCTTTTGTTTCTTATCAAAAGAACAAGCATGCTTAAACCCTGAAGTGTCAGTGAAAATGATCTACGCTTACTGTTAAGATTTTATATGTTGCAAAGCATCTGTAGCTTGTTCACTATGTCTAGTCCTATTTTGTTATTCTGTTTGTCTGAAGTCATTATTGTGACTTTTGCTGTTAGAGGTTGAATTAATATCAGATGTTTTCTCTTCACAGTTGTGGCATGCTGCTTTTTGGCAGTAAATCTTTCTTTTAGCATATCTGCCACAATATTATCTTATCTTGCCAGCTAATGTCAGAGTGAATGGCTTCCATTGTAGGTTTTATATGAAGATGGTGATGATGAGGAACTTGAGAAAGAAGAACTTGATTGTATTCTGCTGCCTGTTGGTGATGCTAAGGCATCTGTTTCTCGTAAAAGGCATTTATCTGTCGATGATGCTGAGCACAAGAAGCCTAATGGGTACAATAGCCTTTTCATAAAATTGATCTTGTTCTTGATTTTTCTTACATTTTGACCTTTCTTCCTTGTCAACTGAGGGTCAGACCTTTCTTCCTTGTCAACTGAGGGTCATAAATTAATTCTTGGTCTTTTGTAGTTTTTCTAGAGAAATACTGTTCCTCACTGCACTTGTATTAAATATTCCAAGTGAGGATGCTGATACCTTGCAAGCCCCCAATAGATTCTCCCCTCTTCCTTTCCTTGGTTTCTTGATGGAGGATGATAGTAACTGCAAGCTGAATCACTGGCGTGGTTGAGTCAATGGGGTCTGATCTCAATAACTTCTTGGACTTTTTCACAAGAGCATCTATCAATTGAGCTAACCCTTGGGGCTTCTTTTGTCATAATATATGTTCATTGATAAAAACTGTTTCAAGCTAATACATGCATTATCAACGTTCAGTTAGATATACCTTTATTTGATTGTTCCTATTGATTGCAGGTCTGCAAGAAAGTCCAGAAAGGTGGATAGGGATAGCACACCAGGCAAATCAAGAAAAGATGACACTGCAGGAGACCAGACACCTCCATCTCAACAGACATCAGTGTCAAAGAAAAAAATGTCCACTGTAGCTAGAGGGAAGAGTAAAAGCTCCAAGACTGGCACACCTAAAACTCAGACAAGAAAAAAAAAGGAATCATCTGCAAAGAAAAGTACGGAAAAGAAAGGCAGTGCAAACTCCAGCCATACAAAAAACAAGAAGAAACCAAAATCATCAAAGAAACAATCAGTGGGTAAGTTGATTCAAGAGTCAGCAAAACAGCATTCGAGTCTGACAAGAAGTCTCAAATTTGATTCAGCAAAGAAGAAAACGCCCACTAAATTGAAGAAATCGTCCCAGCAGGATTCTCCCACGAAAGACAAAATAACCAGGTCTGGAAGAACTGTACGGGTTCCTAATAAATCTCCGAAGGCGAGGAGTGTTGCAGATCAAGTAGAGGTACATAAAATATCAACAGCAGAAAAGTCAAAGGTGCATACACCTAATCGAAAACGGAAGTTAGTGTCTGATATTCAGGATGGCATATCTACAGTGGATAGCAAGCGAGCAAAAAAATCAAAGTCAGTAAATGATATGAAAACTCCGCTGGCCAGTAGTATGAAATCCAGGAACATCGTGGAAGATGCTAAATTACAGCTATCACATGAGAAAACAAATGATGCTGAGTTTCAGGTTCAATTGAACGAGGAGAATGCTGAGAGCAGTGTTCCACAATCAACTGGGAACAAACGTGGAAAGACAGATAGAGGTTCTGTTTTGATAGGGAGAAAAGTCAAGAAAGACTTTGGAGGACAATTCTTTGGTGGAGAAGTTGTCGGTTACCAGGTCTTTTACCAGGTATGCTTCATCTGTGACTTGTGTACTTGTTTTACATAGGTGTGAAATACCTTTGTTTTACTTGTTCGAATCTATCATAAACTCCGCTGATAGATATATTGTTTTGGATTATAACATGCTGCAGGTAGACTATGAGGATGGTGACAGTGAGGAGCTGACATGGAAAGAATTAGAGTCTATACTACTCTTGGATGAAGAGAAGCAACCCGTTAAGTCAAGGAACAAGCAGAAAAAGGTAATCTTCTTGTAGATTTGTGTTTTCAATTCGGTAGATGTTATGCACTCTGAGTTTTCTCAAAACCCTCCCCAAATGATTGGCAGGGATCTAAACGTATTTAAGACGCTAGGAAGGTGAATCGCATGAAAATGATATTGGAGAAGTTTACCTGTTGAATTGATTGTATTCTGTGATTGATGGGGTACAAAGGGGCAATGCTCAACTCACAGTTCTTTGTAAATTCATCGGCTTGGCTGATTTTTGGTAATGGGCCTTGGCAAAGGGTAACCAGATTAAGTTTCATTTTTTTTCAAAAGACATTGATGCCTTTATGTTGTATTAAATGGACGTGGAGTCATCAATGCACACCGTTCTTTAAGGTTTTTACTTGTCAAATCTATCATATTGCTAAGTTGCTGTAGATGTGCAGCCCTTTTTTTGAAGATTTTTTGCCAGTGATGGCATTATTTGGTTGCAACGGAATATGCAATTGAGAAAGATACTACACTAGAATCTATTATATGGCACTTATGAAAAATTGGTCTTTGTTTTCCACTTTTGGTGCTTAATCAAAATATGCTTAATAATATGTGTACCATTTACTTAACCTGCCAACCAAAAAGCGGAGTCTAATAGAGTGTCTTGCAAGTCCGCTAAATAAAATTTCTGCATTGATTTGGAAATTAGAGTGTCTTGCAAGTCCACTAAAGTTAAATTTCTGCATTGATTTGGAAATTAAAATGTTGAATTTTGCCAATGCCTCTGGAAACTAAAACTTTATTTTCTGCATTGATTTGGAAATTAAAATGTTGAATTTTGCCAATGCCTCTGGAAACTAGAATTTTATTAGTTTTGGAAGTATTAAACAGGATAGATAGATGAAATTAAGATGGATTTATGTTAGTTTATATTTTTATTATATATATATTTTTAATTAGTTTAAGTAGTTTTTTTTTTACATCATGTATTTCAATTTTTTTTCAGGTTTATAAGCCCCCACACACGGACGTTACACATCTCATCCATTTTGAACTGTAGAGTGCAGCTCAGCTCACTTCTCTTGGTTCAATTTTTACGTTACACATCTCATCCATCTCAGCTGTAGAGTGCAGCTCAGCTCACTTCTTGGTTCAATTTTTGTAATAATAAAAGTTCTGGTTTACATTTGTGAATAGTTTTCAAAAGTATTTATGGGCATAAGCTTTCCTCATTGGTTTTAGTGCTCATACATGAGCAGGCCTATTATTTTGTAGTCTTAAACTTTCAAAGAATGAGCAGGCCTATTATAGGCATGCTCATGTATGAGCATGCCTATTATTTCGATAGTCGTAATGTTTAAAGAAATGCGTATATGATTGCTAGTGAGTTCAGAGGATATAGAAGTTGGTTTTACTGCTCATACATGAATACGCCTATTATTAAAGAAATTCAGCAACTTTTGAAGCGTAAAACACACTGAAATTTTATGTGAAGTTATAATGACATACCTGGACAGATGAATATGTACTCTATTTTTACATTTCAAAACTAGTTACTATTCATTTATTTTACTTTTTATCAGATGCCTTTTATTTTTACTGACGCAAAGTCATATCTTGAACAATAATGTCCGCTATGTTAATCTATTTTATATTTACTTTTCATATGATTTGAGTTTTAGTAAAATTATAAATACATAAAAAATTGCTCTCTCTCTCTATTTTAAGGCTCATTATTATTATATATAATAATGTCCGCTATGTTAATCTATTTTATAATTACTTTTCAATAAATATATTTTATAATTACTTTTCAATAAATACATAAAAACATATATATTTTCCACTCTTTACATATATATTTTCCACTCTAAATAAAGAGTGACCAAAAACTGTTTCTGAGGAACTCTCATTAGAAGAACCAAAAATCCTCTCATCACAAAAATTCCCGTAATTCTTTCTTAGAGATTATTCAAAAATACATGAACTCTCATTAGAAGAACCAAAAATCCTCTCATCACAAAAATTCCCGTAATTCTTTCTTAGAGATTATCCAAAAATACATGGTCTAGATCCGGGCTAAACCTTTCATGTCTTGACAAAAAATAAAAAGTCTCATATGTTCAGCGCTATGATCCTGTGTCCTATATGCATCTTTATTGGCATAATTTAATTAAAAACTTCAGTAATTGATTTTAGTTTGCTGAAATTTCCTCTCTCCAGTTTACCTGGATCCAGTAGCAGAGCTAGCTTTGATAGTCCATCTGCTTCCATATTCAGCTCTCTGTATATGTGAGTTACAGCGCTATTATCCTGTGTCCTATATACATCTTTAGACCTTTCATGTCTTGACAAAAAATAATAAGTCTCATATGTTCAGCGCTATGATTCTGTGTCCTATATGCATCTTTATTGGCATATTTTAATTAAAAACTTCAGTAATTGATTTTAGTTTGCTGAAATTTCCTGTGTCTCCAGTTTACTTGGATCCAGTAGCAAAGCTAGCTTTGATAGTCCATCTGGTTCCATATTCAGCTCTCTATATATGTGAGTTATTCTGAAACCTGTGAAGAATTCCAACAGCCTTCTGATAGCATTCAGTAGTTGTTGTAAATGGGGAGCATTGATTTGAATCTTCCTGTTCACCCAGTCAACCACCATTTTGGAATCCCCGAAAACTTGCATTTGTGATATATTGTTGTTTATGGCCAGATTTAGAACCAAATGCAGTGCTGCCAGTTCTGCCTTATTATTGGTGCAATGCCCTGGAACAAACTTTGCTTGGATCTTATGTTTGTCTGGGAAGTAAAGCACTCCTCTCGATCCTCTCAACGGAGGGTCTCCTTGACAAACACCGTCGAAGAATGCCCATGGAATAGCTTTGTTTATTTCTGGAGGAAACAGAACTCTGATTTTTGGCTTTTTATTGGGGGATCTATGTTCCCTGAGCCACTGTGCCACAAGAGCTGATGTTACTTCCGGAGGAATCTATTTATTATTGAAAATGACAGTGTTTCTAGCCCACCAAATTCCATAAGAGAAAAGGGATGGGAAAGCACTGTATAGACATACCGATCTTTTTGTTTACCATGCTTTTGCTTTGTGTTCAAGAGAGACCCCAATGTCCTTTGATACTTTAGTTCCGTGCATGCTGCCTTCCATACAAATTCTGCAAATTTTGCATAAGAACATCATATATATATCCTCAGGTGCAAGCTCTAGTTCAATTGGTTGAATATAGATCCTTGAACTATAAAAAAAAGCCTATGTAAGATTGGCCACCCTGGTTTGAAGCCCCTTATGTCAAGTGTTGTTTCTCTAGCACGTTTAAATAACCATTAAAAGTGGATCTGGTTTCGGCAACATATTCCCTCTCTCTATATAATACTTCAAAATGTTTTTCATATATATATATATTGCTTCAAAAAGTTTCTCAAATATATACACAGTACTTAAAAATGTGTCTTAGGGTGTCGGTTTGGGTTCTGGGATGGATCCATGACCTCGAAGCTGGACTAAAGGTTTCTGAAGTATATTCGGGGACGTTGGATTTAGGAGAGGAAAGGTTTAAATATGCAACCATATTCCCCCTCTCTATATAATAGTTCAAAATGTTTCTTTTATATAGATATCCTCAGGTGCAAGCTCTAGTTCAATTGGTTGTATATAGATCCTTGAACTATAAAAAAAAGCCTATGTAAGATTGGCCACCCTGGTTTGAAGCCCCTTATGTCAAGTGTTGTTTCTCTAGCACGTTTAAATAACCATTAAAAGCGGATCTGGTTTCGGCAACATATTCCCTCTCTCTATATAATACTTCAAAATGTTTCTCATATATATATATATTGCTTCAAAAAGTTTCTCAAATATATACACAGTACTTAAAAATGTGTCTTAGGGTGTGGGTTTGGGTTCTGGGATGGATCCATGACCTCGAAAGCTGGACTAAAGGTTTCTGAAGTATATTCGGGGACGTTGGATTTAGGAGAGGAAAGGTTTAAATATGCAACCATATTCCCCCTCTCTATATAATAGTTCAAAATGTTTCTTTTATATATATATATAATGGTTCAAAAGGTTTCTCAAATATATACACAGTACTTAAAAATGTGTCTTAGGGTGTGGTTTGGGTTCTGGGATGGATCCATGATCTGCAAGCTGGACTTGAAAAAGGTTTCTGAAGTATATTCGGGGACGTTGGATTTAGGAGAGGAAAGGGTTAAATGTGCAACCAATTTTTAGAACAGTTTTTTGATGAGAAAAAGGTTTCTGAAGTATAGTCGGGGACGTTAGATTTAGGAGAGGAAAGGTTTAAATATGCAACCATTTTTTAGAACTGTTTTTTATTCATCAAAATAGAGATGTATATGTAGTATGTGGATAAGTTTCGCTGTATTTTTTATGTGGACAGGTCTTGCTGTAATTTTTTCATGGATTCGTATGACGGTTATTATTCTAAACATGAAGTAAATAAACTCCATGAACAAGAGATGCCTCTCGGTTCTATATGTATGTAAATATAGATCAAATGTCTAAATGCGTCAATTCAATTTCATTTAAGGCTGGAACAATTTGTATGAATTTAGCATTGAATAGTTTGAATGGTTTTTAATTTTTAAAAGGATAAACTTTTGAAGATAAATAATTAAGATAACCGTGTAGAGAAAACTCTGGCTCCATAGCTGGACCGTTGCACTGTGAAGATACTGTTTGGAGAGGGTTCATCTTCTTCGGTGCTGGGAGAGGCTTCCGGTACATGTATGTCCTCCGGTGGGGTTATCTGTTTTCGTGATGCGCGCGCCTCCTTTGAGTGACATTGAAGACAATACGAAGGTCGAAGGTCATTGAGTAGACTGCGAGGGACATTGAGTTGGATCGTTGCCACATTTGGACCGTTGTATTGTAAAGATCTTGCTTGGAGAGGTTTCATCTTCTTTGGTGCTGGGAGAGTGCCGTAAGTGAGATTATATATTTCCATGCTGCGAGTTACAGTGAAGTTAATAGAAAGGCCATTAAGAAACTCTAAAATCAGTTGGTTGTTTTAAATCCAAGTGATTCCTCTCGCATTCAAGGATATCTATCCTAGTTCAAAACCCTTGGACATATATAAGCTAGAAAAACAATGCATTTATCATATTCTTGCTAAGCTTGGTCCTTCTTATTATGTATTTGTATCTACTTTTTACTCCAAAGAATCTTTAGGTTCTACTTATAAAGAACCCGCTCTTGAAGTTTTTTGTGATGGCTTGATTAGAGAGCAAGATAAACTCTTACATCTTGGAGGGAACAACACTTTCAATTTCAATACATCGAGTAAAGCCTTAGTGGTGCAACAGAAGGATAAATCCACACATCCCAACAAACAACGTTCTTGCAACAATAAGCAAAACAAGGGTCCCAATTCGTCTCATCCAACTCGTCCTTTTTCAATATTACAACCAAAATGTTGAATTTAGGAAACTATAAACATTTCTAGAGCTTTTAACCTTCTCCATCACTCCATGCAAATCATCCTCCAATAACTCATAAAAACAAATAAATAACTTGATTATCCACCCATTTGGATCTAGGATATTATTTTAACCCATAAAAATCAATTAAAAAACTCGAGCGCCCATCCATTTGGCCTTAGGATTTTGTTTATTTAAATGAAATTATACTAGTATGCAACTCATCCTTTGAGGCCTACTCCATTATTGTTGGGTTATTTTTCGAAGTGACTATGATGTGAAACTATCATGCAATATCTAAGACTTTAGCTAGGTTTTCCCACTCTAGTTCATTGTATATACTTTAAAAGGATGAATTTGTATGCAATTGGTGTTAACACAAAAATTGTCCACACAACTCTCTATGGTCAACACCATAATTATACATCATAATCTCATCATTATTTCCTCCATTTTGACCTTCACAATTAAATTCCTTCTGAATTGGTCCAAGTAATTATTATTCTCTCTCCTAAATATAGGGAAGATGTGCATTTATTTCAACAGAACTCTCGTTCTCCCAAAAAAGGACAAAAAAACATAAAATGAGAATGAGCCATAAACCATGGGCAAATACGATGCACTATGAAAAACCATGGACCAAAACCACAGGTAGAAAAATCTTGGATTATCCTATAAATACGTTGTGAAGGTCTCTCCAAAAACATTTTTGGTCAAACTTTTTGTCATCATTCTAGACATTCCCATACTTTTGCCACACCATTCCATGTTGTATGTTGAATTTAATCCATACACTCCTTGATTCAATTTCTCTTGACAATTTTAGGTGGAGAGAATTAGAGAACTAGACCGTGGGAGCTGTCGGATCACATCTTTTAATGGCTGCAGTGGCCCATTTTATATAGGTATGTTGCATTTATTTTATTAGTTATAAGAAAATTAGTTTTTGTTTGATTGTAATTCAAGGTTGAGTATTTCCCTTGCACCATGAACTCTACCCTTATATCCCATTGATCTAAGGTAGGTGCTTTTGCACATAGCTGGAGAGAAATCTCCACTACAGTTTTGTTGACTCCACTGGCTCGATCCTCTTGGATTTGTGCTTTTGCATGTTATTTTCTAATTTGTTTTACTTGGGTACCCTCAACCGTCACATATTTGACCCCCTTTCGACAGATCCGAACCAATCCATGCACAATGCTTTCCCCTCGGCCCTAATCGACATTTTTTCACAAAAAACATTCAGTTTCGGTTGGATCACAAATTTTTTGGGAGAAAGACGCGAGCCAGGTCGCATCTTTTGCTTCAATAAGTGCGACCTTGACTCAAAGTCCAAATCACGCTTGTTCAACCTTCCAGAGCGACCCAGGTCGCTCTTGTGACCCTATTTTGTGCGATTTGTTGCACGAAAACCCTTGTTAAGTGTGACCTGTGTTTTTTGGATGTTTTTTTCGTCTCGATCACGACTTTTTTTTGGTCCTGTGCGACGACGACCACACCTGTTCCTTCGATAGGTGCGACCTGCGGATCTCCTGATTGTTGAGGTGTTTTAGACCCATTCCAGACCCGTTGTCTGTGTTCTGCCACTTTTCCCGACTGTATCTCTCCAGATTTGATTGCCTACAACCCTTTGGTGTGTTTTGCAGTCTCGTTTTTGCTTTTATGTGAGCTTGAGCCTATCTTGGTTGAACTTCGTAGTTGAGATCCCCTGTGTGTTTCCTACAGCCTAGAAAGTTCCTAGTGTGCTTGTTTATTTGCATATGTTCTTTTTATCTAAAAGAATTAGTTGTTATGTGTTTGAAAGCATTTTCTTGCAATCCTGTTATTTATTTTTCATCATGTGACTCTAGCAGAGAGCACTGGGTTTTAGAGATCACACTCCACTTGTGCACACATCTCACACCTTAACTTAAACGCTTGGTACATAACCCCAATCCGAGCCTAAAATTAATCTTAACTCAACTAAAATTGTAATCTCATTTGAGGGCCAAAACAATATTGTAGTTAGGTCAGTACACCGGGGACATGCATTCAAATAACACCCCTTTGTCACTCACATCTGAGACATAGTTGTTATCTTCTATGGAACCAAAGTCCTTTAGTATTTGTTGACACGGTCACGGGAGGGGGGCGCTCCTGCGGGGGTAAGCCACAACGAAGAGGATCCAGAAGTCAGGGTGGAATACCACACTTCATTCTATACAAAAGGCTACCTTTTCATACTCCTTGTGCATGCCGAGAACCATATTGGGTGTCAAGGACCAAAGGGATGAAGTGCCAGGAAACCTTCTCGAACATGTCATAGACGAGGTAGCCTAATTTCTAGTCTTTTAGGGCTCTTTTACCCGAGGTCCCTCTCAGTAGTGGGATTCTCTTAGCCTATTGTTCTTCCATTTTGTATTCTTTCACTGTGGATTTCACCGCCCAGCAAAGGATAAGATTTATGAGGGACTTCCATCTTATAGCTAGGAGCTTCATTGCATTTATACCCCATAGGTTAGTGCATAATTTTCCTCATAGGTAGTGCTTTTTGATGGATTTTTGGACACTTTTGTTGTAGACTCGCCTATTGTGACATGTTGTTGCTGTTCAGTTTTAGAGCTTTCTTTTTGACCCATGTGCCATCATTTATCAGCTCTCCCTCTGCACACTCGGATGCAGTTGGATTTTTGAGCTTGTGTTTGCCACCCTTGAGCCTTCATTAATCATATAGCACACCATCATGTCATCATTGCTCCCCCATGCTACACCCATAGACTTAGGGGACACACCCCTCAATTCAGTTCCTTGAACTGCCATCGTCGGATACATATTCGACATCGTTCACCTCCTTCAGAGCCATACACTCCATCAGAGTCAGATTCAAATTCCTATCAATCGGAGCCTCCCTTGTTCGCTTCCCCATCTAGCCCCATGGCTGGTGCACCTCCCAATCCCTTCCAATGGGATTGTTGGTAGTGGACCTCAGAATGCATTACCCATCATACTGAGTATCCCTTCTGCTGGACGTATAGGTCCTGGTTCTAGTGAGCCCCTCGTCTCCGCACACATTGTCGTTGGTTCGCTTCCCAATATTAGTAGCACCAATCCAACCACCATGGTTCATACCATTCCTACATTTATGCATGGGGGCGCTGGCCCTTCTACCACTATTTCGACTATTCACACCTTTCCAGTGACTACTTCTACTATTGGGATTTAGACTTACCAACCCCCATTTTCTCGCAGTTACTACATCATTGTTGGCCCCAACACCATTGCTAGCCCTCCCAGATATAGTTCAGTTCCTAGTCTGCCATTCATGGCTAGTCTCAACCTACCCAATTTGGCGCGGTTGACGAATGACCCCATCTGTCATGACTTTTTGTGGCATCCCATGCCTACGAAACTTGCTTTGGACATCTCTAAGTTTGAGGGAAAGGCAGAAGAATACCCTCAGAATCATATTATGTCATTTCAGTTATGGTGTTCCTCTAACAACAAAGTGGACGATTCTATTCGATTGTGGTTATTCCATCACACACTCACTGGTGTTGCATCTAAATGGTACATTGATCTTGATTTTTTCTCGTTAACCTCGATGTTCCTGGAGTACTTCCAAATACCTGTTCATTAGGATGAGGGTGTGGAAATTCTATTATCATGTAGACAAAACACTTCTACCCATATCACAGATCATATCCATGAGTGGCATTGTCACCGTAGTTTGTGCAAAATCCAGTTAAATGACGTGATTTCCCTTGATAGGTTTCTTAAAACCTTACTCCCCCTATCACCAAGGATGTTGCATCCGAGTGCCCACAAACTGAGGAAGAAGCAATACTCAAAGCACAACAGTTCGACCTTATCTATGCCCAATCGGGTTACCTTTACACCATCGTACTTGATGCTCCTTGTGCTGGCTCCTCGTGACGAGATACACCAAGGGAATCCCATGTTGTTGAAGGAGTCATTGGCTCCATTATCCAACACCCTCGCCTATACACAACCTCTCCTTCGATGCCGCCCGACTCTGGTAATGCCCTTAGTGTTTCCCAACTTGGCTATGCCCTTGAATTTTCACGTGCAATAGCTCAGTCCAAAGCCACACCTTTATATGCGTCTCTTGCACCCGTTCCTCATGTTCATGGATCGAATTGCCTGACACCTGCCTATAATGTCCAAGCAGTAGTCTTTGCCGCACCTCGAGCAACTCTGACCTACTACCCTCCTCCTGTTCCTCAAGGATAGGTCTACGCTCAACAAAACCTCCCCAATCAACCCACCCTTAATAACCAACAAGGGTAGGGAAGAAGACAGAGATGTAAGAACCAGGGAAACAACCAACCTAAAGGGGGTGGTCATCAACCCAACCATTTTAACAACAATAGAGCCAATGCCCCTACATAGAACCCCCCTCGTCCACCTAAACCTGGGAAGAACCCTCAGTTACATACTAACCATCCGTGTACCATTTGTGACGTTTATGGCCATTATACACACAAGTGCCCCCAGATGCATCACGTCCGCCACCTATTACAAGCCGAAAATCAACAAGAAGCCAATGTTTTTGCTCTGGCACAACTAAACCTAGCACCACAAGGTACTCCTCTTATGGTACTGCGGAACTCATTACCAAATCAAGGAATGGTTGCAACCCAACCCTTGGTACCATAGAATACCAGAACCGCTTCTTCAAGTTAACCCATCGATCCTGGTGTCCATCATCTTATGACATTGTCATCTGATGTCAAATTACAGACTTGATGAAATCAATATGGCTCCACCACAGAAACCATTAATCCCTCCACATCATCTACCTCCACTGCTCTCGATATTTCCTTACATTTGTCGAGACCCTTCACGGACGGGACTGCCAAAGCCCCTAGGTTCCCTTTGCGTTGCATTGCGAACAACTCCACTGCTAGAGCCGCTCTCAATTACAATATTGTCGATGATTTGACCCCATATCCCTCTACCATGTCCGCTTTGGAAGTGCTGAGAACTTGTCCTCCGCAACACAAAGCCTTGTTAAGCTGCTTTAGGTGCCATCGACCCCTTCGACTCCAGATTGATCACTTTCAACTTGGATCAAGGAGAACCTCAAATTCCTTCATCTGTAACCTTTCAGGTTGCTGTCACTGTTTGGAATTTGGTCATTCATCGATGAGGGTGCATCCATTTGCATTATGTCAACCTTCTTTTGGAAGAAGCTAGGATATCGAACCCTTCAACCCTCAACCATTGCCCTATGTGCTTATGATGGCTGCACTTCCCAACGACAAGGCGTTCTCACGAATGTCCCCATTGAGTTGGTAGGTAAAATTGTGTTGATCGACATTGAGGTTGTGAACGCCCAATTATATTATAACCTTCTCCATGGAAATAGTTACATGTATGCAATGTGAGACATTGCTTCAACCATCTTCTGACTCATGATGTTCCCCCACCGATGGGAAGATTGTGACCATTGAATAGTTGACGTACTACGATCCTAAAGGACCAACCAATCCGGAGCATGTTCCCCCTACCTTCGACACCACCATCGATAGCGTATCCATCCCCTCCCTATCTTCCGTTGTTCCAGGCCTACTTACCTTCCCCCCTTTGACTGGCACCTTTTTTTCCTTACCACCTCCTCCCTACATGACTGAAATATTGGACTTATGCACCATTACATCCGATAAATTGTCGCCCTCATCGCAGCCTCGACCGCATCCCCAACCGCAGACTGCGCCCACTTCTAGTATTTCTCTGAGGAATTATTGGGGTTCATTTCCCATACACACCATCCCATTTCTCTTTCCACCCTCTGGAATCGTGATTAAACCAGTGATGGATACTCTTAACCTTCTGGGATTCACTTTAGGCATTTCGGTGTGGTACCTCGGTCCACCCATCCCCACCTTGACACGACAAATCAGGCTGACACCAGTCCAACCCATTGAGACATTGTCACATCCACCTCCTGGTACACATCTTGCTCCTACATCCATTCCCACACCCCCTCCTCCTATGAAGACTATGGGAAGGAACCAAAATCCCCTGCAGAACCACGTCCACTCCTATTGCCTTATGTGATGTCATCGACCACACTACTCAAAATTGCCTCGATTTGTTGTTTCTTTGCACCCACATGCACATAATATTAGAGGCCAACGACACTCCGATTGTTAATGTACCAAACATCCCTTTAGTTAAGATCAAATCGCTACGTACAAACCACTCGTGTGTAGTTTGTAGCTTCTATGGTCATTATTCCCATCATTTCCCAAACCTGCCCGAGTACAGGTCCCTTTTCACTAACTTCCGCAAGCATTCCCTTGAGTTTGAAGTTACTGTCCTCAAAGAAATCCATCCTCCGACTTCTTCCTCGGTTGCCACCAACACCATCTTTATGATCTCAACTTCCAGTCTTCCTTCGCCCTCATCGACTGCGGAAGATCCCTTTGATCTCTCCTGGTGCCAATTTCATAACGACGAAGAGATCCTTGAAGTTCTCACAACTCCTTAGTATCCTTGGGATGACTTGCACCATCGCTCATTTTTCATCCCCGATGAACCTTCCTACCAGACATCGACCAAAACTGCCACGAGTTTTACTCCATTCCATTTAGTCCACGGTGTGGAGTCGCTTCTTCCCATTGAATGCCAGATTTCGTCACTCTACTTTGTCGTCGAGCTTGTGCCTGATACTCCATCGTTGCAAAAACGCCTACTTATGCTTGAACAAACCGATGAGGACTGTCATGCTGCTCTCCAAATGATCGAAGCGGCCAATACCCAATCGAAGTCCCATTATGACCCCCACGTCCACCCACACACCTTTAACGAGGGGGACCTTGTCCTCGTTTATGATCAAGCCCATGATAAGTCTGTAAAAGGGAAGTTTGAATCCATGTGGTATGGCCCTTATGTCCTCCATTGCTGTCTTGGAAAGGGGGCATACACCCGATGCCGACTTCGAATGTCGCCTTTTGAAGAACCCCCACAATGGGCTCTACCTCAAGAGATTCTATGCCTAAGCCCACCAATCTGAATACCCCTGTATCATAGTTTCTCTTTCTTGCTTTGCATCATTTTTACCACAAGTCTCACAACTTGTTTCCTTGGTTGTTCCATATGCATCCTCCCTTTCCCTTTTATGTTGGTTTCATTGATGGCACAAGTAGATGGTCTCTTAATCTTACCTCGACTGCATGGGACATTTATTCCTCGTCACATGATTTGATCCATATCTACGGAATGTGTGTTGGCATTGCTACCAACAACCAGGTTGAGTACGACGTCGTCATTGGTCTCCTGACCACCGCTCTTCACTTGAGTATTTGTCACCTTGATGTCTTCTTAGACTCCCAACTGCTTGTCTCCCAATTGAATAACTACCACCGAGTATGTGATCCCTACCTATTTAGAAAGTTCTTTTGCACTAGACAATTGGTTAGACATTTTGAATCCATTTCATTCATGCATGTTCCTATAAGTTTCAATAGTGCAGCAGATCAAATGGCTAATGAAGTTCTAGAATGGCAGATCAATCATTGTATGTAGGAATAAACTTTATCATGCATCATCATATAGTCATGCCTACATATGCCATATATATCGTATACATCATATATGCATCATCATCATCATAAAAAGAGACTCATAAAACAGATAAAATTACAAAAAATGTGCATCCACATGCATCGTATATCATAATCCATTCGGCCTCTCTAAACTAGTTCAAAAAAGAGAAGCTTCACAGACTTTCTCATCCAGTAATACATATAATACAAAATCCCCCATGCTCAAATGCATTGGGGGGAAACACCACATGCTGCTAATATAAGTCGTCATCCTCCTCCTCCTCCGAGCTCTCCTCCTCCATCGACACATCTCCTTGTGTCGTTGCTCTGACATACTCAAAAGCCATCGGGATCCTCCTCATCATAGAGATCCACTCCGGAGGAGCTCAGTAGGATGCAAAAATAAATTCATCATCTAGATACTTCCACCCATCATCGGTGACTCCCTCCAGCAGTCTCTCCACATCCAGCGGTAGTGAGTCTAAATTCGTACTCTGTCGCCTCCTCTTCCCGTGAGTGGGTGGATCTAATCCCTCCACTTTTCCCCTGTGTCAATGGTATCCTGTTGGAGGATGTTATCCCATGCACACAATATTTCATCAGTATCAATCACATGTATGCTCTAGCTACCACTATGCTAGTAAACCAAAATATATGATTGAAACCACAAAGAGTCATTTATACATACCATTTGGTCCCCAAACTTGTCTAGGAGGTCGAGGCATCTCTGGATCTCCCTGGTAGTCCATGCCTGCATATGGATAATTCTCAATGAGGATCGGAAGCTGCCTCCAGTACTTAAATATCTCCTGGGTGAAGAAACAACCTATTACACCACCTCCTCCTGGATCATCATCTCACACCACCGACTCATATAAGGCTTCTGTGGCCTCCCCTGGTTTATAGGCTTCCATTTGGTCAACTTCTTCTTCCGTGCGCCATAGAGTCATCCAACGTCCATTTTTCATGCTGTTCACACCGACATGTTCAATTTTTTGCGCTCTATCCCCCTATGAGACTCACATCTCATGCGCTCCCTACTTTTTCTGCCCATTTCCTAGAATTACCTCAATTTGTGTGCCACAAGACAAGTTGAAACCCTTATGTAATGGCATGTTCAAGAGCCCTCTGTTCCATCCATACTGCAAATTTTGCGGTATTTTACCACCATTCACTGTCCCCAAAGGAGGCCCCACGAGTGTTCCACTATTATTTTTTCCTCCTAGTCAGCCATGATCCTAATATCACCCCTTTTGGCAAATCCCACACTTCCTCCTTGCTTGACTGACCATTACGGAGAGGTTTTTATTATTATTATTATTATTTAATTCAGACTCAAAGAATGAAAAGATTGTCGAGCACACTTGCTTCTTTTCATGCTCATTAAATTATTTAAAATGGTGTCTACGTGGTATCGTTTATCCATTTTTTAAACTATGTAGACCAATTAAAGAAAATGACCACCCTAACACCTTCCAGCTAGGAATGTTTCCCTTTGTATCCTTTTATGTTTTTTTGGACATTAGGACTGTACTATACTAAAAATCTCACTTATGGGTTGTATTTAAGATCTTTCATAAAGAAAAGATCGACGATCAAAAATGGTTCCGTTCATGCTCATAAAAGTATTTGAATGATCGTTCAATCAATATAGATTTACCCTTTTTCGGCTTGGTTGGACTATCTACGAAAAATAAGTCTCTTTGCCCCATTCGGCTAGGAGAGTCCTCCTTTGTATACTTTTATCCTTTTTTGGGCTTAAGAGACTACTATACGAAAAACAGACCCACTATAGTCTTCTTCATGTTTTCAAACTCTCTGAACATGAAAACACCATCGAGCATTTACCATCTTGGGCTTGAAAAAATCCACGAGACAATATCATACTCAACATACTTCTATCCCTTCTTCGAGCTCTTTAAACTATGAAGAAGGCCCAAACGACGCCTTTTGGTGTCCAGACATATTGCATATAGTCTCACATTATGGAAACATTCCCCCATTGGGTGTTTTTTGTTCAGAGAACTATGCAATGAGTCTCCCTTGGATCCCTTGGATATCACTTATTCAGTGCCTTCCCCAAGTATCTCCTTGATTCCAAAACTATGATTCCCTCCCCATGAGTCAGTTTCATCTGCTGTCAGGTCAACCCTATCGTTATACTTTGAACAAGGGAAGTTTGAGTCCCTCGTACTCTTTTTCCCTTGTTCCCTATTCAATGTTTCAATCCCATTATTATTCCATATCTATGGTTTTCCCCATCATGATTATATCAAGGAAACCTCATTTCCTTGGTATTTGCATGGCTCCTTCTGTCGAGGTCAACACATATATTCCGAAGAATAGACCCAGAGGTCCTTGTATCTTGGTTTCATCCACCTCATGTATGAGTTCCTTGGACCACTTGAAAGGAGTCCTTAATTCCTTTTGGGTTGGTTGTGTCTCATGTGCTCGACTTCAACTACATTATCGCACCATTGAGATTCGTACATGGTATTGGTTCTTTCATTATTTGGTCGAAGACCCCAGTTGTCACCTGACTCTAGCACATTGGTGAGTCTCTTTGGGACCCTTACGGTTTCATGTCCTTTGTGATATTCGGGCTGCATTGGAGACAGTGTTTGAAAGCCCTTCAGTATCATGCTTTCATATATCTCCCGTAATAGATGCCGTCTATTATACCTCAGAGATTCTGAATCTCAGTCATTGAGTCCATATATTTGTGTACACCTTCAGATTCAACAGGGCATCAGTTGTTGTGATATCGCATTCAAAGAGAATTCTATTGTTTCTATGTACCAGTTCTTTAGATCTATATTTGTATTCAATCTCCCATTGAGGCCACCATTATGTACTACCCGTTATATGTATTGATCGACTCCCATTGTTTGAGCATTGATCCCCATTTTTATATTGAGACATTGATACGAGCATGGGTATGCTTGCCTCGTCCATATATATGTTTAAGCCTTATGTGTAACTCATCCATTTTGAGAAGTAATACAAATCAAAAGCCACTTCAGTACGAATGAGGAAACTCCATTCCTCCACGGTCCTCTCCGGTTTCTCCATTATTGTCACTATATCTCCCTGAATTCTATGATGTTTATCGGTCATACGATAAGCTCTTGCCCTCACACATTAGGGGGGAATATGTTAACACAAAAAATTGTCCACATATCTCTCTATGGTCAGCACCATAATTATTCAACATAATCCCATCATTATTCCCTCCATTTTGACCTTCATAATTAAATGCCTTCCAATTTGGTCCAAGTAATTATTATTCCTTCCCTCATAAATGTAGGGAAGATGTGCATTTATTGCAACAAAACCCTCATTCTCCCAAAAAAAAGGGCCAAAAACCCCTAAAATGGGAATGAGTCATAAACCATGGACAAATACCATGCACTATGAAAAACCATGGACGAATACCATGGGCAGCAAAATCTTGAATTATCCTATAAATACATTGTGAAGGTCTTCCCAAAAACACTTTTGGTCATACTTTTTTTTATCATTATGGAAATTCCCATACTTTTCCCACACCATTCTACGTTGTATGTTTAGTTTACTCCATACACTCCTTGATTCAGTTTACCTTGACAACCTTAGGTGGAGAAAATCGAAGAACAAGATCGTGGAAGTTGTCGAACCACATCCTCAAATTGATGCAGTGGCACATTTTATAAATGTATGTTGCATTTGTTTTATTAGTTAGAAGAAAATAAGAAAAAATTAAAAAATATTTGTTTTTTTTTGCTTGTAAGTCAAGGTTGAGTATTTCCCTTGCACCATGAACTCTACCCTTAGATCCCGTTGATCTAAGGCAGGTGCTTTTGCACGTAGCTGGAGAGAAATCTCCACTACACTTGGTGGCTTATTATTTTGTCTATCCATTTGCAGAATAATTGTTTGAACAAGAGGTTGAATGGACTATTTGTCTCAAAAAGTATTATGTATATCCTTTTGCAAAATAATTGCACAAGGATAAGAGAAACACACAAGTATCATCCAAGTTTTGATTCCCTTTGCCTCATACATAGTACTTTTCGAGACTAAGAATTTATTCAATCTCTTGGCTACACCTTTTGTTCCATCCCTGTTGTTCCTCAGTGATAGAAACAATCTTTAAGAGTTCAACATATATAAAACTTGTATCCTTGATCTTATGCTTGAAATATCTAGTTTTCTCTATCTACTCTTGCGTTGTGTCCCTGAATCGCAACTTGAGAAATAGTCAAATTCAAGTCACCTCCAATGATCACATTTTTTTATTTAGTATATTGGATATAAAAAAAGGAATTCCAAAAAGTTTGTATGTCCTCACAAGGACCATAACAATTAATAATAGAGAGAGCTTGGCCCAAATATTGGAAAATAGACTTGGTCCATATTATTGAATAAATGACAACATAATTAATTAGAGTGATAGATTTCCTTTAGCATTCCATAACACCTCAACAATTTCCTATTGCATAATGATATAAACAACCAATCCTTCAACAACTTACCCAATTCACTAACCAAATTTTTTCCCTTTCCCATGGTTTCTTGAAGCGACAGAACATCTAGCCTATTGATTTCAATCAATCAAAATAGTGAAAGTATTTTTGAGGTAATTTCTAAACCTTTGATATTATATAAAGTAAGATATTTTTTGACTAAGGGGTTTTGTCCCGCTCTAAGGACTCCCTCGAGATATTTTTGTTTCCTTTGTTTGATTTCTTTTGGATCTCTATCTTGAGCATATTTTAGAAAATACTTTTACCCATTGAGCCCCGTCCTTGGTCAAGAATTTGATAATGTCCTAAACCCCACAAAGAAAAATTTCGCACATTTTTTGAAGCTCACGTTCAATGCCTTAAGCTATATATGCTCATAGATAGTGTATTCGACTCCAGATATGATCATAGATAGCGTTTTAATTGATGATGGACAAATGATCATATTGGGTTGCAAAGGAGCTACTAGATGAGGATTCTGAGATTATATTTTTCTTCTCCCCCTATGGATCATGAATTCAATGACAATGGATATTTGTAAATACCCGAGGGTTTGGGTATTTATCCCATCCTTGGATCCCCCTCAACTCAAATTGCATTGGCATACCCAATTGCACCTCAAAATTTGCATTGAAAGTAAAAGAACATTGATTTGATTCCAGTAAAGGAGGAAGAATACACTTACCTAGATTTAACATTGCCCATTATCTTGTGCCTATTCCTCGACATCCTCATTCAATTCTTAATTCACCCCTAGGATAAGGGAGACTCCTAGCAATATGTACCAACACATCACCTTTACAACTTTTGAATACCAATACACATTGATATGCTTATATTCCCATATATAAGGATGGCACATACTTAATAGAATTGTTAGATTGTCGAATCCATTCTCTAAAATTTCCATTAGGAATCCTTCCATCTTGAAATGTCTCCTTTTTGTTGCATACATTTATAGTGAAATTTTTGGGCATCATCAACCACATGTCCATAAAAGTGGCATTGGAAATAATGAAATGGGACTTTGTTGTAGTCCAAAAGTTGAAAAACTCATCTCCCACCATAATCACCAAAGAATTTGACAAAATATCGATCATATCAAACTTGAACAAAACACGCGCAACTATCCAATAAGGGTTAGTCAAGGAGCATCCACCTTCATAATTCTTCCCATACAATCCCTTAAAACCTTGATTGCAGTTTTATATTAGAAATCAACATGTAACCTTATCAAATTAGTCTAGTTGGAGTTTTTTGGAGGATGTCTATCTAGAGTCAATTCATATAGGAAAAGGACTAGAGAAAGGTACGCCATATCCAAAAACTATTGGTACTTTAAAGTATTTAATGCATCTTCTTTAGTTTTGAAGATAAACCCAATCCATCCCCTAGCAAGATGTGAAAAATTGGTCCATATATTAATATGGGGGCCCATTCTTTGCATGGGATCACTTAAGCTCCTATTGTTGAATCTTCTCAGAAATTGCCCAATCAAGAACTTATCCAAATACTCAGTGACTTGATAAACCTTGATGTCATCTCCTAGGATCATCTTTATATAAGTGCTCCTCTTGTTAACCAACTTGTTTCTTTTTAGTTTTTTTCACCCTCGATAAGTTGAGATGGATTTTTCTCTTTTGTGCCCCCTGCAAGTGCATCCAAGTCTAGGTTGTCTCCAAAAAAATTGAGACCCAAAAATGGTCGAGTGAGTTCTCCTTTCCTTCAACAATGATAAGGTTAGAGTCTGTTTGGATTTGTGAAATTTCAGCACTCACCTCTAATGTCAACTAAAAAGGAGATAAGGACCCATTTTCTATAGTACTTAAAGATTGTTGCACATCCACAGCCCCTAAATTGATATGTCTAAAGGGAAGAAACGTGGGCTTCTGTAGTTGTTCCTATTTTTATTTCTTCTGCTGCTGCTTCTTCATTTTCTTTTGTTGCTCCAACATTTCCATCCATAGGGCTACCTGCTGTTGCAACTCCCCCTGAATTTTCCTCTTGTTCATCTTCAACCTCTTCCAATTCTTCATCCCTCCCCCCATCTGAATCTGAGGAGCTCTGTTCGACGTCTCTATCTCCACTGTGTGCTGCTGCAGGTGCCTGATGCACCGCAGCTCCAAAAAACTGTTCCCATGTTAAATTGTTTTGTACCAAACGTCTTTGCACCAACAACTTAATCAACCGACGATTTGTGAGAAATGAGAGTGGGTGTATAGAGTTCTTAGCATAATATGCCATGTTTTGTAAGGTTTGTGATAGATAAAATGGCATATTGATAATTCTGTGATGTTGTAAGTGAGACAGTAAGACAAAGTCATAAATGTAAACAACCTTATATCTCCCCTCACAGGTAATGTACCTTTTCAAGAATATCACGACTTGGTCACATGGTTTGGGTAATGTCTCCAGTGCTACTCCTCTATCCCTTCTATGCACTTGCTCCCCTGGTGCTAAAAAATCTTTAGCTGCTCTCAAATTGTGCCTTTTCCTGGTAAACCAACGTTCTCTAGTTTGAGGCAGTCTTGTGACCTCTGCTATGGCTTGTTCTGATGCATCTATCCTTAATCCTCTTATTTATGAATATTCTCAATTCAGGTTCATATCAAACTAGAGTGATGTTTCCTCATGAAATCCGTTCAATCCCTGGAAATAATCAATCCATCTAGCTTCCCGAAAAATGTCATAGATCTCTCTGTTTGCAGACAGAGCGTCTAGATTGCTAGGTTCATACCTGATTGGAGGACCCATAATTCTCTCCACTGGCTGTGATAGATAGGTATAGTAATTGACAGAATTAGTCGTTCAAGTTGCAGCAATTGGATATAGTAAAAAATATCAAGGGTTCGTATGGGTGTTTTGAAGTTCTCGACGAAATTAGAAACATGATGTGTTGCAGATTATTGGAGATAGGGTGAAAATTTGCTTGAAAGTACATGCATGATGATTTGAAAGGAAATGTTAATGAATTATGGAGTATTGTCAGGAGTCGAAAAGGTATAATCATTATTATTACATCATTAAATACTTTATTATACTTACAATAAGAATCCATACCTGATCATTTTTACTCGAGCCGTCAATTCCCTGGTATGATCCGAACTTTCGATGCCAAATAATCACAAGGGAGCTGATTTCACACGCGCAATCAAGGATAATCTGCCGTCAATCATTAATCAGGCAGAGCACATGCATAACAAAATTGATTTCCTGAACACGCGGATAGAGTGTAAAAGATCTCATCATGAAACATTGAGATTCAGTTGGAAATCTGCCCCAAATGCGACGGATTTTCTGTGAGATTTTCAAAAACAATACTGGTGGAAAAGTTGGCAGAAAAATAGCAGAGTAGCAAAACATAATCGTTAAAGCAAAAAATTAGCGGTGTTACAGCGGAGTTTGACAAAAAAAAACCGAAACAATTAGCGATGTTGCAGCAGAACTTGGTGAAAAACAGTGGGAAAATTAGCGGTGTTGCAGTGGAATTTGGCCAAAAACGACGAAAAAATTAGCGGTGTTGCAGCAGAGTTTGGCAAAAAATGGCGGAAAAATTAGCGGTGTTACATCGCAGTTTGGAAAAAAACAACGGAAAAATTAGCGGTGTTGCAGCTGAGTTTGGAAAAATAAACGACGAAATTGCAACAGATAAAGGTTAAGCAATTTAACAAGAGTTCCACTTAATTTTTTTTGATAGGGCTCAGTAAAAATAAATTTCCCATCAAAGATATGCAATCTTATCCATACATTCTTTTAAGGAGTCTTATCAATGAAGAAGGATTGTCCATGGTTCCGCAATTGCTTGGCCCGTTGCAACTGCTTTTCTTGCCTGAACCTTCTCACGAATACCTATTCACAATCCTCAGAAAAAAAAACACCTGATCATAGCGAAAAGAAAAGAAAAAAGAAAAGAAAAGTACATAGCGAAAATTAAACTATTATATACATATTTTGTGGAATTTGTAGCAGACTTAAAAAGTTTAAGAAACATGGGAAGAACCATGCTTTTGTACCAGTTGACGGTTTGGATCAGCTGCGACCTGTGAAGTAAATGCATCCTTCGAGATCAGTTTATGATAAAGCCATAATCGATGACCATTGGAAAACAAAGCTGTCTGATTTTCATCAATGGTGGTCAACTGGACGGTCCCATTGTCAAATACCTAATCTATCTTGTAAGGTCCCAACCATCTCATGCGTAGATTGCCTTTAAAGTCCCTTTTAAACCATGAATCATACAGTAAAGCACAATCTCCTTCACAAAACATCATCTTCTTGATAAATCTATCGTGCCATTTGGAGCGCTGCTGTTGATTAAAGCTGTATGATGTGTAGTAGGGGTGCACTTTTCATCTAGTTCATTCAATTGATTCAGCCGTTTTTTACGAGCCTTCGTTAAATCCAGGTTTTCCTCCATGGCTGTTCTCATAGTTTTAATTTCAAATTCAATAGGAAAAACAACATTCTTACCATACACCAGTTCGTATGGGGAGAATCCTGTAGTGTTGCGCCATGTTGTACGGTAGGCCCATAGTGCTTCCGGAAGCTTATCAGCCCAATCCTTGCGATGACTCTTCACTATTTTTTTGAGGATTGACTCGATCACCTTGTTCATGCTTTCCACCTGCCCATTGGCCTATGGATGATATGGAGAGGTGACTCGGTGATGAATGTGATACTTTTGAAATAGGGCCTCCATCTTTCGGGACACAAACTGTGGTCCTCCATTTGTCACAATTTCCCTGGGTACTCTAAAGCAGGTGAAGATCTCTGCATATAAAAGTCTATTACAGCCTGATCATTGGCATTTACCAAGGCCATAAATTCTACCCACTTGGTCATATAATCAGTGCAAACCAGAATGTAAACTTTATGTCTTGATGGAGGGTTGATAGGCCCTACAAAATCTAGGGCCCATCTATCAAAGGGTTCAACCCCCAACTGTGGCTGAAGTGGAATCTCATCTAATATGTTTGGATGAACCATTCTATGGCAGCTGTCATAGGCCTAGACATATTTTCTTTCATCCTGAAATATAGTTGGCCAGAAATAGCCCATCCTCAATGCTTTATGGCCTATCCTCTTATCAGCAAAATGCCCCCCAGATGGCTCATCATGGCAGGCTTTCAAAATAATGTGGATTTCATCCTCTCTCACACACCGCCTGATTTCTAAATCAGGTCATGTGTAAAAGAGGTGGCCTTCGATCCAACAATACATTGCACTTTGCTGTATAATTCTCCTCTTTTATCGCTTGGATAGGTGCGATGGAAGTCTACCTGCAACCAAGTAATTAGAAAAATCAGCGTACCATGGGGAAAATGATGAGAATGCAAATAAATGTTCATTAGGGAAAGAATCTTCGACTGGTGTATCATCATCGTTATTAGTCAGTATGGATAGAAAATATGCAACTACGTTATCTTTCCCTGGTCTGTCAACAATAGTGATGTCAAATTCATGTAGTAACAACAACCTAGTCACTCTAGCATTAGTAACAGGTTTGTTCATCAAATATCTAATTGCTGAGTGGTTAGTATGTACAAATGTAGGGTATCTAGTAATGTAATGTCTAAATTTATTGATGGATAAATGATAGGAAGGAATTCCTTCTCTGTTACTGTGTAGTTTAGTTCAACAAGAGACATATTCTTACTAACGTAATAGACAACGTATGGGCTGTGACCTTCCTGCTATCCCATAACCACTCCAATCGTTGTTTCTGAAGAGTCAGAGGAAATATGAAAAAGCAGGGCCCAATTAGCCCCCCTAAAGATAGCTACTGTAGATAGCCTCTTCTTTAGTTTTGAAAATGCTTCCTGACATGCATCTATCCACACAAATTGAGCATCTTTCATCAGTAAAGTAAATAAGGGAGATGCCAACTTGGAAACTTTTTCTATGAATCTCCTATAATAATTAGCACGACTAAGAAAACTCCTTACCTCTTTCTGGGACCTAGGGATAGGAATATTTGAAATTACCTTTATCTTAGCTGGATCTACCTGAATACCTGCAGAAGAGATAAAATGTCCCAGAAACACACCTTCACTCATCATCATGTGGAATTTTTCAGTGCTCAGAGACAGGTGTGTTTGTTCACAGCGTTTCATAACTTTTTCCAAGTTCTCCAGTGCTTCATCAAAACTGTCGCCATAAGGAGTGAAGTCATCTATGAAGACTTCCATACAATCGTTCACCATTTTAGAAAATATTCCAATTACAACCCGCTGAAACGAAATATCAACCCAAAGGGAAGCACCTTGTATGCGAAGTTTCCCCAAGGATAAGTGAAGGTGGTTTTATCCTGATCTACAGGGGCAATCTGGATTTAGTTATACCCACTGAAACCGTCCAGTAAGGAAAAGAACTGTTTTCCAGACAGGGTGTCTAGAACCTGATCAATGAAAGGCAAAGTGAAATGGTCCTTTTGTGTTTCTTTGTTAAGTTCTCTGTAATCCACACACACACACCCCTTCCCGTTATTTTTAGGTATGATCGCAAGTGGGGAAACCCACTTGCTGTCTGAAATCGGGTAAATAAATCCTGCCTCTAGAAGTTTTTGGATTTCCTCCTTCACAATATCTCTCATGTTAGGGTTCATTTTGCGCTGGGGTTGTCGTACAGGATTTGAATAATTTTTAATAAAAATATGATGGGTGCACACTGCTGAGGGAATTATCCTCATATTTGTGTACTCCCATGCAAAATCCCCCTTATGATGTTTCAGCAGTGTAACAAGGCGTTCCACTTCGTCAGCTTTGAGATTAGGGTTAATGTTCAATTTTTTCCCCGAGTCAACTTCTACTGGAACACTCTTGGAATTATCAATTACTTGAATCAATTTGGTATTATTGACTAATGCTTCTTTTGTGAGTTCTTCTTGTTATTTTTCTTTCAGTGTTCTATCCATGATCTAATATGCTCTTTTAGTGACATACGTAGGCTCGCTAATGAAATTAAAGATGGTATCATCTTCAGTTTCCGTCTTAAAGGTCAAGGATCTCCCAATTGTTAATAAAGGCTCAATATCCTCTTCTTCCTCTAAATCCATCCACATTGGAGTTTCAACGTCTATTCTCAGTTTGGATGGAGGATATAAAGTCAGATTTTTAATGGCATTTCCATCAGAAATTGTCTTGGAGCCTGATCTACAGCGGAGGTATGCATCTGCTGTAGCCAGCCATGGTCTTCCCAATATCAATGGGTGTCCCCCTAGCTGTGACTTATCCTGTAAAACAACAAAGTCTGCAGGGTACTCGCATGAATCAACGAATACTAGAATGTCGTCCACAAGTCCCTCTGGTTTAATGGTAGACATTAGAGGAATTTTGGGGTCTAAAATGGGCCTCCTAAGGAAAATAATAAAATAATAGTTAAAATAATAAAATAATATTGATTAATTTTGGAGGAAGAAAGAAAAAAACTACTTTTTGTGTTCGTATTTTCGACATATCTCCCTGTGTTTTTACTCAAATTTCGATCGGGAGAGCTTGTTGGATGCGGAATTTGATTCCACATCCAACGAGCTCTCCCGATCGAAATTTGAGTAAAAACACAGGGAGATATGTCAAAAATACGAACAAAAAAAGTAGTTTTTTTTAATGACAAATATGCCAATTCAACCATTATGGTTGACTTATTTTATTCAAATTCTATTGGTTCTTGAATTCCAACTCACAAAAACTTATTTTGGCACGTTTTCTTATAAGGCCCATTTTAGACTCCAAATTTCCTCTAATGTATGTCAGCCATCTCTAGGATAGTTGGGGTGGGCATGAGATTCGGAAGTCCTAGTTGTTTCATGGTCTCAATAGTCATAAAATTTATTGATGCGCCTAAGTCGGCCAAAACATTAGAGATTTGAATCTTCCCAATACATACCGTGACAGTGGGGTTACCTGGATCAACGTATTTGGCCAATGGGACTTTTCCCATTATTAGTTCAGATAACTGTCCTACCACATGCACTATAGGGGGATCTCTTGGTTTCCTTCCTGGTTTTTTTACAACCAAGTCTCTAATGGTTTGGAATAAATAGGTACGTCGTGCAGGGCTTATAATAGTGGAATTCTTACATTAAGTTTTTTCAATTCTCCTAGGAGGTTGAAACTAGTTTGTTCCACGGCCTTTTGCAAGGTTAATCGTTCAGGATACGATAGTTATATAGAAGACTGTGTAAGTTGCATTTTCGTGCGTGTCTCTGCAAGTGTTTCAACCGCTGTTTCGTCATGTATTTCAATCGACGTTTCAGCTGGTGTTCAACGTCCTCAATGATGGGGATCGCTGAATTGAATGAATTTACAAATGGTGGGTTCATTCCTTCATCAGTCACGGAGGATGGGACATCCTCAATGACTATTGATTCCACTACCCTCATCGATCGTAGGTGTAAATTGTTGCAATGGAGAGGGGAAATGGAGTAAGCTGGCATGGCAGAAATTTCAAATTGTTACACTGCTTTATTGTTGGGATTGGGGTTAGGTTGATCATGCAATTGAGGACAGAGAAGTGCGCCCATTGGTGCAACGTTGTTTGGGAGTTGCAGTTGAGGCTATTGATACTACAGATAGGGTGGTTGGTTGTGCGGAAACTGGTTATGAGGAAATTGGTTTCCTGGATACAGATTTCTCCATCTCGGAGACCAAGGATTTTGTAGGTTTGGTTGTGGTGCCCATGATTTTTAGGGGTTAGGATATGGTGCAGTAGGTTGCGAAGGTTGGTTCCACTGTGTGTTAGGATATGAGTATGGTGGAGGAAATTGATTATTATAATTATTCCAATAATTGAAAGGAGTAGGCTCAGAATACATACGTGGAACCTATGGTTGACACGACTTCTTCTGCGAAATGAAATAGGTATGTTTCGTGTCTACAATGGATGCTTGAAAGATTGCTTTGGATTTCAGAAGTGAGGGATAATATTTGGTATCATGCTCCAATTCGCACAACCCACACACTTCTGCCTTATCAAGTGGACATTCCCTCAGTGGATGCTTCTTCTTGTACTTAGGGAAAAACACCCCAAGTACCAGATCTTCAGACACTTGTTTTTGTTTTGCTCTCATAATGTCCAATTGTGAAGAGATGGAACTCATCATGTCAGTTTTGAACTTCTTGAGGAGATTTCCAATCTTTTCCTGAGTAGCTCCTCGGCCAGCTGACTTCTGTGCCCATGAGAAAACGTCTCTATCCTTTGTAATCATTCGAGTAGATCCCCTGGAATATCATCTACATAAATCCACAATGTGATCGAAATATTCCTTGGAGATATCTCCTTTCCCTAACAAGTTAAGCATGTCCAGATATTCGTCCCTTATTCCTCACAACATAATGATCTTGAGAACATCCCTTTCAATAGTGGGTTGTCCTGCCCTCTGTACATTATACAGAAGCCTTTCCACAAAATCCTCCAAACTCTCTTCATCTTTTTGCACCATATTAAATAACTCTTCTCTCTTATCCTTCGCCCTACAGTATTCTTGGTATTTTCCGAGAAACACCTATTTCATTTGCTCCCAAGTTGTTATAGTTTCTCCACCCAAGCTCATAAACCAGTGTAGGGAATTATCTTTTAGGGTAGCAGGAAAGAGTTTTAGCTTCTACTCATTGGAGGTGTAGTCATAACTTCAATAGAGAATGCCGAACTCAAAGAGGAACTCATCTGTATCTTCCATGGCCTTTCCATGAAAGCGAGGTAACACTGAGAATGAAATATTCTTCATGGGGGCCTGTCCAATTGGTTTTTGAATGGGGAAATGGAGTGTGGAAACTATCTCCTCATATTGGAGGTCACCATAATCATTATGATTTTCCCCTACTTCTTCCTCATGATCGTCGTGGTGATGTTCGTTATTCATTTTTAACTCCTTCTCTTCCCGTTTTCGATTCTTATAATCTTCAAACTTCTGCTGAAACTGTAGCCACTCCTCTTTTGTAACTTCCTTTCTATCTATTTGGTAAACCTCCTCTAGTCGACCTATTCCCATAGAACTACCCCTATCTTCTGGAATTTCTTCCACAGGGACATTAGATGGTGTCGCAGCTCCTACTGCTCTCTCCACCGTTGACACTAATGCTTTCAGCCTAAGAGAAACATGGCTTCTTTTGACAGATGATGGTCCGATTTCGAGCTCCAATAGAATAATTATCACTGGAAACTAATTCATCAACAATGTATTTCTCCCAAAGCCTAGGCTACAAACACGACCTCTACCACCTTCCAAGTTAGTATTTTGGGGAGTTCTAGGAATATCCCGTTGATTTCTTCTCGTATTCATGCAAACCTATAAATCATGCAATCTTAAAAGCATACCTCTTAAATAAAATGAATCAATTCAACTACTAACTATGCCTACCAATTACCTTCCCCGACAACGATGCCAAAATGTTGGGCACTCTATATACTCATTAATTACTTAACAAGAAGAGTGTTCAATATTTAATTGTCAATCCAGGGAAGTCTGTTATTTCAAAGGCAATTAACAAAGTATATGCATAGACATGTTAAATAGTTGATAAGTAAAATTAAAGTCACTTAGTTCTAATTACTATTCAACCAACTCAGATCCCTGTAAGAAATCAGAGTAACATTACCTATCTAGGAATTGAAAAGAACTTCTATTTCCTATCATACTAATCTGAAGGTTTATGATCTGAAGTGAAATCCACCTAGAATTACTTTTGCAGGAAATGAAAGTCTAATTTACTAAATCAGAAAGATCTCTACTCATTAACCAACAAAAAAATCATCAAAGCGAAGGACTTATCTAATAAAAAAACTCTAGAAAGATACATAACACACACATAGGGGCTGAGCAAGTCTGTAACGACTACTACACACTTCTGCATAAAAGGAAAGATTAACTACAATGTCGACTGTCACACCAAATCACCTACAACAAATCAAAGGAAAACCAACTGATTGAATCATTAAACAAATGTAGTTTCAGCTAACCATGAAGATATATCAAACTGAAATTCCACACTTAAATAAAAATAACAATACTAAAGCATCTAAACTACCAGCAACTCTGTTAGAAGGCGAGCACTGGCCTTCAAATAGAGATGCCGTTGAAAGCTCACAAAGGATGCAATAGATAAATAATGAGAATTGTCACTCTTTTATTAATATAAGAATTGCAGTTACAGTCACAGGAACTCTGTTGTGTCTCTTATAGCTTGTGAATGAATTGAACCCTTGGATCTCCCTACCTGCATATATTTATACAAGAACAAAGCTATTCTGTTACATCAATTTTGGGCAGCCATAAATATATTTGATCTTCAAGCCGCCGAATCATCGAGACACTTACAGCTAACAATCCTTGCATAAAATCAACTCGAGAATAAATAAGCTTTTACTTTGATTTGTTCCACGAATTGACATGCCCAACAACTTGCAGAAGATTCTCGGGGATTTTCAGTTGCAACCGTGAAAGCATATCCGAGATTCCTTCTGCATTTAAGGTTGACCACGTCGTTTGAGCAGGCAATTGATTCCAGGAGGGAATAACTTCCAGATATAACGAGCTGTTGCAGTTGTGCCTCCTGGATATGACAAACTGTTGTAATTGCGCCACCTGTGATTCTGAATCTTTATTTCAAAGCATGGACAGATCAACACAACGAGAGATAAAATCCATAACTATAAGTAAAACCAAGCATAAAATGAAAGAACAAATAATGATTTATACCTGAGATATTTATGCTTGTTTGTATGTGAAGGACAAATATTCAGTTGCAATACAGGGGTGAAAATAGGGAAAAAGGCCATGGAACAGAGTAGGGAAAAAAGGGGCAAATTGAGGACCCAACAAACACTCTTTTATCTTTAGATTAGGTGCTTGCTGTATGCTGGAATCGAGGGTTTGTTTTCTACAGTACGTTCTTGATCCTGATTTAGTTGTCGTGGCTTCAAAACCAGAATATGATCAAATTGCCAAAAAACTCATTTTCAACTACAGCCTAACTGTATCTGTAATATCTTGAAACCCTAGGATTTTATCAATAACCGTGGATAAAGGGTTAGTGAGGATTGTAAAGGATGTCGAGGGGATGGGAATCGAGAAGGGGTCCAAGGCATTTTCTCACGCTTTTCTTTAGTTGAGTATGTTGAAGAGGGACATTGTTAAGATGAAACTAGAAAGTTTGAGAGAATTAGGGTTTACAGAGGAGGGAGTTCAGATTCTTGTTAAGAGGTTTCCTACGCTACTAGGGTCGTCAGAGTATAAACTGTGACATAATCTTAAGTTTCTTGTTGAGGAATGGAATCTACCTCGCATTGTTATTTTGAGTAAGCCGTCGAATCTGAGTTATAGCATCGAGAAGAGACTAAAGCCGAGGTTCAATGATCTTAGGGCCTTGATGATAATGAAAAGTCCTCTAGAGCTATCCTCTAGTGCAATATACCACCATGTCAAATGGTGATTTTCATCGCAAAGTGGTGAGCAGGATACCAGTGGTGACATTGGAGAACAAGGCCAAACCCGTTGTAAGGGTCGGGGTTTGAATTGAAGAGATATGCAAGCGTTTTGGACCTATGGGAGTGCATGAACGGTGGATATTCAAAACTTCTAGTTTGTACTCAGAGAAGCTACAAGATGACAAGTGGAGAATGATGGTTCTGCCTTTGCATCGGTTGCTTATTTGCAGGATTTCAAAAGTATCTTCACATTGTTTTCCATTGTTTCTTGGTATTGCATGTATTGTTTGTGGATGAAAAAGATGCCCTATACTGGAAACATGGAGATTCCAGTACAGGGAGATTAGATCTTTTGTTATGGCAAAAATCCCTCATCTGGTATGTAGGCTAGAACTACTTTTGGTATCTATAACATGGCTCATCTTTGTTGAGATTTTGGTATTTGTAATAGGGTATTCTTTGTTGAGATTTTGGTATCTGTAATAGGGTATTCTTTGTTGAGATTTGGAGTTGTATGAAGAGGTTAACATGGGTTAATGCTAAATTTATAATATATTTTTTATCATCACATGGGTTAATGCTAAATTTATAATATATTTTTTATCGTCACATGGGTTATTGTCAATTTATCTCAAGTTCATAAATATTTATATAAATTTTTACTTTTAACAATTTTGTTATTATAAATATTTATATAAATTTTGATTTTTAACAATGTGTTGTGCTTTTTATGTTAATGTGGTGTCGATTAACATGTTAGTGAAATATATTTATTATGTTTAATTTTCAGTAAAAAGTTGTAAGTGAAATATATATATTATGTTAGTTATTTATAAATTATATATTATCCTAATTACAAATATGTTAATTATACAAAATCAGTTTTTTTTGGTTAGGCGAGTAGGTTGTCCAAAAAGCCCTTGGGTGATTCTTAATCAATCTGTTAATTAATATTTATATAGATTTTTATGTTTTCTTATAAATATTTGTAGAGATATAGGTTCATTGATTTTGGATTTCACTTAAGTATGTATATGTTTTTATTTTTTGTTTTTAACAAATGTGATTAATGTGGTTTTGATTAAAAAGTTTATGTTTGAAAGAAAAGTGGTTTTGATTAAAAAGTTTATGTTTGAAAAAAAATGGTTTTGATTAAAAAGTTACAAGTATATCTTTTATGTTAAAGTCATTGATAAATTGTAGTATGTATATGTTTTTATTTTTAACACATGTGGTTAAAGTGGTTTTGATTAAAATGTTTATGTTTGAAAAAAAATGTGGTTTTGATTAATCAATGCAAATTAACCAATACAAAATTACATTATTGAAAAGACTTGAGCGTTCGTGGAGGTAATATTAATGATTTGTTTTCGTTGTAATTTTTTTTCATAAATATTTATATAGATTTTATTTTTATTTTTAACAAATGTATTTTCTATGTTAATGTGATTTTGATTATGAAATTGTAAGAGATAATATCTATTATGTTATAGCCAGACATAAATTGTGTATTTTCCCAATTACAAGTATGTTAATGAATACAAGTCAACTAATACAAGTGCACTATTGAAAAGACTAATGCTTTGCTTTCATAGTAAAATACTGGGAACTAAATACGAACACTAAGAATAATTTCTAAATTACAAAGGCAAGTTACTATAAATGCATCATGAAAGTATGAATACTAACTCAACAAGCTACCACTCATGATTTTTGAATTTCTATTACCAAGAGAACAAAATGTCACTGCCAAGCATAATGTTGTTTATGCTATGAATACAAGTAAAGTCTACTATATATGCAACATAAAAGAATGAATTGATTTTAAGGTACTAACATTGAAAAAAATGTTAGATTCCAATCGAATTTGTGGTTGGAACCATGGTCTTTTTTTCTAAATTAGCTTGCTCCCTTTTGGAATTTCTAATTTTATTTTATTTTAGGAAACACTTTTTGTCATCTTCAAAAATAGAAAACATGTAAGAAGAATAAAAAACAATAAGAAAGAAAATGCTTGAAAATGGGTATAAATTTTACTAAAATGTCAAAGTTGAAAAACATTTTAAGCATATACAATCCAAAACAATATGGATAAATTATAGTCAATGGTTATAAGCTTGAGATGATGGCTAAACCCCGCAATATTCTCACTAGATGTGCTTACTATGAAAATTCAGACCTAAGAAGCACAATTCATAAACAAGGAGGTCTCTCTCTCTCTCTCTCTCTTTCTAATGATGAGAAGATGGGAACAAATGAAGGAATGGGAGGAAAATTACACTAGGGATATTCAATTGTTGTATAGGCAATTGATAAGGTAAAACATCAAGTGGAGAAGAATAGGCAAATTGGTGCAATTAGAAATCATGGAGGATTACAAAAATGGTAGATTCAAGGAAGTTGAAGAGAAGGTAAAAAGTGTTACAAGACAAGTTTTTGAGGTTTTAAGAGCTAAGCAAATATGCATCCCTTTGCTCTTTCTATCAACTATCTAGGATTGGAACAAATGGTAGCAATGGAAGATGATACAATACAACAAAATTCTAAGAAAGCAAGGAAGTAGAACCCAACAATTATCTTATCTATGGCTGGAGCAAACAAAATCCCCTAGTGGATATGGACCTAAGAATCTATAATCTTGTGAATGTTCTACAAGATAGTTTTTTAGCTAGGACAATTTGTAAGGCATTATACAAGCCAACTAGTTAGCACTACTGGTAGAACTTTGAAAATATTACAGAATGGTAGTGGTATTGTGGAAAATTTCAAGTTTTTTGAAGTATTTTGGATAGTTACACTCTTCAAACTTAGCATTAGTTCATTGGAAAGTTCCATAATAGTTTTTTTTAATGCAAAACATATTCTCCTCTATTAAAAAAGTTATAACCAATGTTTATTATTCAAATTCTAGAGTTGTTTTACTAATTTTGATCAACTCGCATATTAAGTTTTTTTCTATCATTTTTTTATGCACATATGTTAAAAATAGATAATCACCTATGCATAAATTATGTAGAGATCAAATTACTATAAAAAATTAAATGAATGTCAAAAAACAATCTTAAATAATAATTCAAATTGATAAAAAACTAACATTGATAAAGGTCCAAACCAACATGATTTTATCAAAAGTATAAATGTTCTTTTATAAATATTGGTCCGTGCAGTAAAATGTTGATAACGGTTGACCAATATGTGTAGTAAAATGTAGTGTGACAAGGGAATCTCTATAAATATACAAGTTTTGGTTCATGTCCTTCCTTATGGTAACACTGTTAGAATTTGCATTTTATTTGTATGCACTACTAAATTATTTCCTATCTTCCATCTTCAATTTAAGCTATTATGGGCTAGTTTTTGGTTCAGGATGCTCCATTATGGCATGATTAAAGTATAGATAGTGTCTCTTCTCAACAAAATTTGAGAGTGATTTATTGTTGTTTAGGGCTAGTTCATCGCTATTATTTACAAGTTTCGCTGGAGAGTTTCTACACTATTGTATTAAATAAAGATGCGGCTTAAATTTTAGGGGCTACAAATTTGAGCGACATTTTGTAAGATACTTTGTTTTTTTATTCTAATTGTTAAGAATAAATTAATAATGTGTTTGATATGAAGAAAATATATGGACTCCAATGAAAAATTTCAAGATTTTGTTTAAATATAGAGGTTCAACGTGACAAAGATTTCTACGAGTCTTTGACATTAGTGTGCAATAGTATAAGTTTTTGAATTTTGCAGTAGGCGAGGTGGCAAAGGCTTCTCTATGAGGCCATTTTGGATCAATTTAATGTAATCTTATGCTTGACTATAAAAAGGTGACAAAGACTTTTACATTGCATTTACAGAGATTGTATTAAGTTTAATATTACTGCAAAGATTGTAAGCTTATTGAAGAGTGTGCAGATTGGAGCTTGTTCCAGGAATGCATTGTGTTGCAAATATTGTTACTCTAGAGATATTGAGGATTGTGAAGAGTAGATAGCAACAAAAAATTGGTGAAAGTGACCTTGACACCACATTAATTCCAACCTACAACAAGAATCAATTCAACTTCAACAAATGTTGTAAGTTCACACTTATTTTGTAACTTGCAACCATCCTTTTATACTTTTCAGTTGAACTAGATTGTACTAATTTCTTAGTAAAATAATTGAATTGTCGAGTTGTGTTTGTAAAAGGGTCTAGTTGCAAGAATCCCCTATTTAGTTGAGTGAATCTTTAGTTTATTAATGGTGTGAATCAATGGTTTGGTAGAGTTACTAAACCCTCTACTTCTCTCTTCTATCGATAACACTGTCATGGTTGAAAAGATACCTCTCACTCATTAAAAATTGTGTAAAAATATTCACAAGACACACTTGAAATTCTACAACCTGAGTTACAAATCCTACAAGAAGGAACACAATTTGAACTTATTCATGTTCAAAATAGTCCTCTTTATGATTCCTTTCAACAACATGCACATAATGATGCTACTTAAGAATCACATAAGAAAATAATGGCCCCACTTCAGAATCAAAATAAATTGAAGATGAAGTTATGCATACGAAGGTCTTTCTTGTTCTTTCCAAGTCCATCATCAAACCTTCGGAAGAAATTGCACACAACAAGCACACAACCAATTTTGGATACGACAAGGAAATGGCGGTTCACATTCCATATTACTCCAAGCCAATATAGTTTCAAAGTGTTGGGTTCTTAAAATAAAGTTCATCTTCAGTTCATAGATGTCAACATTGTGATTGAGTTGTCCATATGAAAGATCAATGGTTTTATCTTGATTCTTGTAAGAATTGTGGAAAACATACACATTCTTCAAACAAATGCTTCATTTTGAAGAAACCTGCAAGAGAGAAGATTCACTATGGGTTGATCGCTACATGGAAATGGTCGTCAATATCCAAGAAGATATATATGTCATATTGAATAATTCATTCTCAAGTAGTGACACATCTTGCAGTTGAGAGATCATTTTTTCCTCTCTTTGTCCATGATAAGGGGGGATGACATCACCAAATGACAATCAAGAACATAGTGAGCCTGAATTATCTACCCAAACTTAGAGCTGCATCTAGAGTCATAGCCACCAAATCAAAATCCAAAGCCAGACCCTTGACTATTCATTTAGTAGAATGCATTATATTCTACTAGATTTTAGGAATATTCCAAGAACCTTTGAGCCTTAAATCCAAGTTCCATGTTTGTGGTCAACCTTAAACCACCCATTCATTAGAAGACATACAACTTCTGCTAGCCTTTTAGAATGTTCCAAGAACCTCTGGCCCTTTTAGCCAACTTCCATAGTTTGTCATAATCCTTAAACCACTTTCATGGTTCATGGTTAGTGGTCATCCGAAACCACCTTTCATAGCCTGATGATTTGTGCTCATCCAAAACCATGAATTTATAGCTATTAAGATCTATTAGTTTGTGGTCAGCTTAAAACCACCCATTTAGTAGAAGACATCAAATTTTGCTAACATTTTTATTCATATAACACTTTCATCCATTTTCAACTCCATATTTTAGCTCTCTGCTTAAATTCACATACACCCCTTCGGATTAAGGGGGGAATTGTTGGAAACCTAATCCTTAGGGTTATGCATATTTTGTTATTGTGAAATATTCATGTCAAGTGTCATAGGTGAATAAGAAAGGTCACGAGGAGTCCAAGAGACACCTTGGAATATGAAACCAAGGGCCACTATCCATGTATTTATATTTACATGTCTATTAATGAAAAAGGATCACATGCTTATCTATTTGTTTGTGTTAGTCATTTGAGTGTATTTCCTATTGGGCCTCCAAAATAGTTCTAGTTTTTGCTCCAAAGTTGATATCTTATCCTCTTAATTAGTGGGTTAAATGATAGGAGGAGGTAAGTTCTGCTTCTCTATGTCATCAACACCTTTTATTTTCAGGAAGTCAATTTTTCGCATTGGCTTCATCCATCTTGAAGCTTAAATCTCTTGTATTTACTTCTTCCAAATCTTTAATACTCCCTTCATTCACGCCCTTCTCAACAGTCAATGATGCACTCTCTATTTTTAAGAAACTCGTCTCTTCATTGGGTCTTTGTTGTTCTTCTAGCATATGTTGAGTAACTAGAAGGGTTTGGGAAATTAGAAAATCCTCCAATTCTTTGATATTTTTTTAATATCTTTATCAACCAATAGATCCAAAACTTCAATGGAGCCTTTTGTTCCCTTCCCTGAAGGACTAATATTAATGGGAATTCTTCATTATCCTCCCCTTTATTTAATTGAGGTCCAATATCATCTATCTTAGCTTTTCTTCTCTTTGGATCGTCCTAGGCACTGTCACTGGCTTTCCTTTTCTCGACTCTTGAGGCCTCACTAGAAACTTTCAACACTATCATATCAACTTTCCAACTTTCTTCTTGAAGTGCTTCTTCCATGACCATGGATCTAGTCTCTTCAAGTTTTTTTGATATCACATCTATAGGTTGACCTTCTTTCGTTGCAGGGGATTGAATAGTGACGTGGACTGGGGTTGAAAGTGCCATGGTTGACTTGTCATACTTATCGAGTAGAGGGTCACCTAATTTTTATTCAATCAATGGTATATCNTTTCAACTCAAAATGGGCCTCCTAAGGAAAATTAATAAAATAATAGTTAAAATAATAAAATAATATTTATTAATTTTGGAGGAAGAAAAGAAAAACCTATTTTGTTCGCATTTTCAACATATCTCCCTGTGTTTTTACTCAAATTTCGATCGGGAGAGCTCGTTGGGTGCAGAATTAAATTCCACATCCAACGAGCTCTCCCGATCGAAATTTGAGTAAAAACACAGGGAGATATGTCGAAAATACTAACAAAAAAAGTAGTTTTTTTATGATAGCTATCCCCAAATTTATATTAAATTTTTTTTTAAGAGGTGCTCCCTTTTTGAATTTTAAATCATTTTGATTGGTTAATACATGATGACATGGAATTTGTATAATTTTTGGAAGGTCCATTTTAAATTGAAATTTTCAATAATTTCCACTTTTGGTTCTTCTAAAGGATTTCCTTGTTCAAAACATTGGGGTTCTTCAAAGTTAGAAGAATTCACAATTGTAAGATATTCTTGAGGTGTCTCAGGAGGGATTTGACGAATTTTCCCAAGTGGCCTTACTTCATTCTCCATAGGTGGATTTACATCATCTCCAAGCCCCAACCTATGAGGTCTTATTTCAAGTTGGATATGCTCCTTGCTACCTTTGTCATATTTTCCAAGCCACTGCTCTAGATCATAATCCATATATTGCATTATGGTAAGCACTTCATGATAGGGAACTGCCTCCTTAGGAGGGGGAGGAATGTTTATTTTAGGAATTACCCGCGCTTCCACCTCACCACCTTCTTTGATTTCTGACATTGGTGTTATCTCTTTCATTCCTTCTTAAGGGTTTGGTCTCATCATAGGGACATCTTCCTCATCATCTCCATGAATATTATCATATATTTGGTCAAATTCCGCATCTTTGGGGATGTTGAGGTAAGGGGCGTCTCTTTTTCTAAGATACTTGTGCATTTTCCACCATGCTCCCCTTTTGTGTTTACTATATTGCAACTGGATTATCTCATTGCACCTATGTTGTGTAGGTAATTCAAAATCCATGTCTTCCTTGGTTACTCTGGCTCCCTTTAGCCTGTATAAAGTATAGTTAAGTAGAGAATTTGACGGATTAATCCTGGATATTTGATGAATCCTGAGGAACCATGCTCGAAGGAGGAGAAAATCCCTAAAGTATTTGGTGTATAACTCTAATACTTTAATCACAATTTAATTAGATTCTAGGATTGAAAATACAACAACTAGAACATGATGGAGTAGAGACTGTACAAACCAAAGTCTTGGTTCAAGTGTAACTCTAATAATTTAATCACACTAAGCGATGATGTATATCACATGTAATAGACTATTTCTATCTAGTGAGGTTCATCTTATCCAAGCATTCAATATTCTGCTTGGTTGTGTCTTGGAAACTGTACCAACAGACTTCAAGGTCCTTAGAAAAAGAGTTTTTCAAAACCGATTTCATTGAAAACCTTGTGTCTCAAGACATGTAGGGTTTGTCATGAATTATCATAGGATTTGTGATCGAATAAATTTAGTTTTCTTCTAGAAATGTTTGCATCATGGAAAGATAATCAACAATCAATGGGAAGTAACCTTGCTATTGGGGTTCCTTTAAAGTAGGCCACTGATGAAATGGGAGTTTTGAGAGTCCAATAAAATGCTACCACTAATTTTGTTGGGTGTAAGATAGATAGGATGATGAATACATGATTGGAATGGATGTTCTTCGAAGGCTCCCAATTGGGGTACAAAATTATCAAAATGGTAACATGGAAACCATTAATAATAATAATAAAAGCTACAAATTTTGCTCAACTGTTAAAGTCAAAATTAAAGTTCAATGCTTAACATTTCTAAACAAAGGAATTCTTGCATGAACCCTTAGTCCCATGAATTGAGGTTGATGGGTAATTTGCCACCTATTTCCAAGTCTTTTTCTTTTAATAAATGATGAATATCATCATTAAATTTAACTTATAATTTAATTTTTTGCACTTATGTTAGCTTTGACTAGATATCAATACAATGAGAATAATTCCAATAACCTTATGGAAATAATTAGTTCACATTATGACAATTGCATTATGGAAATAACTAGTTATATTTTCAAGTTTGAATTGTTAGTCCCTATATGCTTTATTTTTCCTATTAATTTATATGATGCCATTCAATATGTATAGATATAATTAATAAATTTGATATAGTTTTCGTATTCAATTATATTTTAAAAATAAAATAAATTAATGTGGGGTAGAAGTGTTTATTTCACTACTTTTATCATTAACTAGATAAAATAAAATAAAATAAAAGAATATGTGTATGTATGAGAGACCCATCTAATATTTTCAAGGTATATTGTATAGTCTTGCATAATAATAAATATGTTGTTATACATTAGGGATAAATTATGGATAAATGAGAGATCTTAGGCTTTGGATGGACTTTCTCTAAACATTGGCCATACACATTTTGCTTTTACCCAATAAGGGGAGAGTGTACTACATCGTTTGTATGTACTTCTCAACTCTCTCATCATATGCAAAAACACATGCTAAACATTCTAGATACCAATCATTATTTCCAATTAGGCCCATATGGCCAAGCAAAATAACCATACTACCAAATTAATTTCATGACAATGTTACCAAATCTATTTCATGTCATGTTTTATAAAACCCCAAGAAGATCACCTGCTTTTGGTTTTATGAAATCTTGGAATGGGATCATGAGATTTTTGGCTTTGTTTGAATTTGTTTCAATGTCAATTCGAAGGTCACCGTAGTCTACATTAAGTGACGGGATAGGGAGGAATTGCTGCTCGTCTGAAGTGGTTTCCAAAGTTTCATTTTAGAAGGTCGGTAGTCTAATGATTGACAGTTTGTATATGCTTTAATTGATCTAGTGACATCATATGGTCTGTAACTAAGATCAATGTTTGAATGATTCTCATTTAAATGTATGTTTTCGAATTAGTTCTAAGGGTTCCATCATTGCTCTCTTCTAGTACAATGTGTAAAATCTTGAGGATATAATAAACATGCAATTTTTTCAGTGATGGGGTTACTATATAATATTTATGATTTGGAAGCCTAACTGAGGTTAAATTCTAGCCAAACCCTCTATGTAATGTATGCAGAATACTTATTAAAAATAAGTATCTATCTTACTATGAATTTTATTGATGACTTGTGTTTAATTAGTGCAAGTTGGTATAAGAACTTTTTGAATACCAGTAATATGCTCGCATGCACAAGGTTTAGTGAGCACATTGTTTTTAGTGGTGATATTTGTTGTTTTATCTATTTTGAAATTCCTTCTTTCATTGTTGAACGGTATGAAAATTTTCCCTATATTATTATGCATTTTCAAGTGTGGCAATGTAAGTACATACTTAAATGTACAAGGGTTAGTCCAGTTTAGGTATGTGAGTAGTTTCCTTTCTAGTAATAGTACTTATTTTTCTCTTTCTAATTTATGGGAAAGGTAAGTATTGTTATAATATAGGTAAATATAATTACCTGAGCAAGAGTCAATGTGATGCCATGGTCAAAATTGGAGCAATTCTAACCTCAATAATACTAAAAATTGTTTCAAAATTTTAAAAGTTTAATCTCTTGGATGAGTGTTTCCATCATTTATGGGGCACAATGGGCTTTGGATTTTTCTTCAAAAGCAACAAGTGGCTCTAGATCAACATTTAAAGGGAGTTTTATAGGAGTAGGCCTTGTACTCCCACCTTGTATTGACATTGATGTAATTAGTAGTCTCATTGGCCTATTTGCGGTACTATTGTTGAACATTAATAAAGTTACCTTATTTGATAGTATTTGCATATTGATATTTTAACCAATGTGCAAAAGCTTTAATACATGTTCCTTATTAATGTTTCCTTTTATTCTAGATGACTGACATCTAATTGACAAATCCATAGAAATTATAACTTGGTTGTACAACAAACATTGTAATATAAACTTCTTAATATGTTTGTTTATGTGCAGTCTGATCATATTATCCTAAATTCGTCTACTGTTGATTATATATTTTCTCTGGATTTTTTACATCTACGCAATAGTTAGGATTAGCTTAAACAATTTCATATAATTTTTACATCTAGAGTCCTCCCTCCCCATCTCTCGCTTAGACAATTTCATATAATCTAGGTGTTTGTTTAGGTTGTGATAGTTCACTGCATAAAGCATCAGTCGAGCCTTGTTTATTGGAATAGTTACCGACATAGATAGTATGACTAGCCTTATGCTTTGGAAGTACACAATTTCATTGAACTAGATACATAAATGGGATCAAAATTATTAACATTGTTGTTTGGAGAGTTTTGTTTTGGAAGTCAACAATACCACGAATTTGATGGTGCAGGAAACCTTAGTTTTGAAATACATATCTCTACATTATTTCATGCAAAATACATGACCATCACTATAATTTTTTTTTTTAAATTTAGGAAAATCCTTTCTACCAGACTCACCTAGTATAGTGAGTGCCCAAGCCTTGGAAATGCAAGGTGACATTCTAGTGAAAACTTGCTCATTTTGATTAAAATCAGCAAATTATTATTGAACTTGGGAGTTATGTATGAGTTTGCCAAGTTTTTTTGAGTCTATGTTCTCCTGTAAAAACTATTGAGAAATCAAAGCAATGTGCATTTTAATTTTTTACCAGTGCCACTGATAACCATGGCATGTTTGGTTTTCCCATCTATATTGATTGGTAGATGTATGTTTGCAATAGTAAACTTCTTTTTTGTTGTAATGTTTTTGGATATCACCGTCTTGAAGTATTTAGGTATCCCAATGTCACAAGTGTATTCTTTGTTCATCCTCTATCTTTCCATTGGTAGTGGGGTGCATAAATAAAATTATCATAGCTATATCTGGAAACATTCCCATTCTTTCTAATGTATGCCATAGAGTCATATTTTCGTTCTTGAAAAACTTTGATCCCTTCTATAGACATAATTTTCGTTTTGCTATCTTATTCATAACGATGGACAACAATGATTTTAAAAATGGATTTTGTGATACTAAATAGTTTTGTTAGATTGATACTTTCATATGATTCATTGAACATTAGTATTTTTTGTTCCAATATTAATGAAATTTGGCATGCATGTTCTAGTGCTAAGGAACTATCTTGTTTTTCTTAGTTACTTATATTTTTTTAACCTAAAAGGCAAGGACTAAGCTGCACACAACTCTTGTTTTACCTATGGTAATTGGAAATGATTAGTTATATTTTCACATTTGTATTGTTTGACTAATATTGGTTCTTCATCTTTATAAATTTCATTGGCATTGGAGAGCAAGTTAAGGACATTTTTCACACCAAAGAGGTTGAATGGATATTAAAGAGTCAAACATATGGCTAGGTAATGACATTGAGAACACAAAATGTTTCCACGTATATGAAATCCACAACCAAATGGTGAACACTATTTGGGAAGTGAAAAATGAGAATAGGTCGTTGGTGAAAGTCCATGGTAAAATTGTTGGAATAGTTCATTTTTAAAATATTCATAATGACCTAGAGAAATTAAACATAATAGAAATAGTCAAATTAGCATCTTACTTCTCCATATTGGAAAACAAAATGTTGCCCTATTAGAAGAGACATTGAAAGAGGAACCGAAGGTAGTCTTGTCTCTTTTAAGAAAGTCAAGGGTCTAGGCCCTGATGGGTGGACTATTGAATTCTTCCTTGAATTTTATGACTCGGTGGAAGAGGACATATTAAGAGTTACATAAAAATTCAACAGATTTAACATGATGCTTCGAGGTGATTTATGCAACCTTTATCGCTCTTATCCTGAAGAAAGAGAAGCTTGACACTTTGATGGTTTTAGGACCATATCACTCTGCAACTATATATATAAAATAATTAACAAGTGTATTTTCCATGAGATTCAAGCCTTATGCTCTAAAGTGTGATCTCATGAAAATAGTTTGGTTTTCTAGATGAAAGAAAAATATATGCGGATATTTTCACTACACAGGAGGGTATTCATTTATAAAAAATATGAAATAATCAAATTGTAATAAAGTTAGATCTTTCAAGGGACTTTCACAAAACAAATTAGTTGTATATGAGGTTAATTCTAATACACTAGGTTTTAATATTTTTGTTGTGAATTAGACCATGTGTTGCATCACCTTCGTAAAATTTACTATACTAATAATGGAGTAGCATTGATATTCTCCAAGCTAACTAGATGCTTAATGCAAGGGTGTCCAATACCCCCCTTGTTATTTCTCTCAGTTTTTGAAGAACTAATTTTGTTTTGTTTTGGATACAAGAATGAGAGACCTTATTTAACTTATAACAATAAACTCTATCATATTAACTCATCCTTTATCCGAAATGAATGAAAAAGTGAAGCCAAGAAAAATCAAGAAATTCTTAAATTTTTGTATAGAAACTAGGATGGAGATTGATGCACAAAATCTACATGATATCACTATGGGTTAGGAGAAGAAGTAGCACAAATTTCCTTTAAAAAATGTTGCGCTACAAAATGGACTAAAATGCTTGGGTTTTATTCCAAAGACTAATAGTTATCGCAAAAGTGACTAAGGTTGGCTTACAAAGAAAATAAAGGGAAGAATTTTCCAATGGTGTAATAGATGGTTAACAAGGGGTGTAAAGCTAACACTTGTAAAGTCTATTCTAGAAGCAATCCTTATGTATTGGTACTCACTTACATCTATTCCAAAAGGTGTTCTCATGATATTTAGGGGGCATGCTCAACTTTTTATAAGGAACGGATTCATCAAGTAAAATGGTTGGATATTGCAAATCCAAAGGCGCTGAGTGGTTGGGGACTAAACCAAATTCACAATATTGGGAAATATCAAATGATTAAAAGTCTATGGAATCTTGACAATGGATAGCTTGTGGAGCAAAGTAATTGAGCATAGATATATATCCCTAGGCTCTTTGTTACATTTAAGAATAAACCCTCAAAAGAGCATAAAGAATGTGTCAAATCAATGGAAAGCATTAGTTTTGTCCTTTCTTGTTATTGGAGAAAATTGGCCCTGAAAGGTACAAAAGAAAAATAAGGTTGGGAGTTGATTATATCTTGGGGTGTGGGAACATAGTGTACTTTTCGACGATGATATAAAACATTTGCATGTAAAATGTATTTATACTTAAATCGAATAGATGATATGGGTTCAACCATTATGTAGTAACAAGGATGGAAAACAACACAATCCTTGGATCTAGTATGATATAGGGGAGCAAGATGGATTTTTCTAGTGGTAGCGTTGAGGAAGGGATATATAAGATTGAACAATAAGTTAAACACATTGAATTGTATTAAAGATAATATGTGGAAGCTACTCCAAAAAACAAGGATACAAGGTTATGATAGATGGTAGAGTCTAAATAAAGGTATTGTGGTGGTCTAAGATTTCAAAATAAATGTTCCTAAGAAAACAGGTTATTTGTATAGTTGGAATTCGAAACAAGGTTCTTACTTGGGATTTCCAAGAAGGGGTTAAAAGTGGACCAAGTATATGTCCTATGTGTAGGGAAGCAAAGTAAAAAATAGGATATCTAACAATCCACTATCCATATGCACAACAAATTTGAAAGGATGCAAATAAAATCACAAGAATCTTAAATGTGTGGTATACCAATTATGTAGAACAATTTTTAAAAAATTGGTTTAGGAAGCAGGAACTAAAGCCTTCAAGGAATTACCTTGTATAGTTCTCTAGAGTATTTGGAATGCCACAATGATAATTTATACAATGATGAACAAAGGCCAATATTTTAAGTATTCTCATAGATATATGGTTTTTTTCAAGGTCATGGGTCAGATCAAAGGAAATAAACCCTAGGCAAGTTGGGAAACTAATAATAAATAAAGCATAGTGTTGGGGTTTCTTTGATGGGACCAAGCATGGGCCTCAAGTATTCAACAATTCTAGAGGCACTATGTGTTCATATTTTTTCAAGTTTAAAGCAAGTTTGGGTACAAAAATCAACAACTTCGCTAAGTTAATGGCATTGAGATATTTGTTGAAGTTAACAAACAAGAAAGTAAATCGTTGATTGCAAGTTTATGGGGATTCTCTTCTTGTCGTCAGCTGAATAAAAAGGGATTATAATATTTTGAATATTACATTCAAGCCTCTAGTTGACTAGTTAAAATTGATGTCAATGTTGTTTCAAAGTATCTCATATGCTCACATCTATAGAAAACATAGCACAAAGTTGGAATTATGGTAACAAAGGAAACTTTAGATTGTTTTCTCTATATCATCACGACAAATCATTTGGTGAATGAATTGAGGGATGCAAATGCCAATAATAATAATCTTTTATCTTATTGTAAAGATGCTACAGTTTATTTTGGTGTGTTTATTGGATCTATATAAAGTTCAAGAAAATCGACAAACATTTATAAAATAACATTTATACATAAAAGATATACTTGCAACTTTTTAATCAAAACTATTTTTTTTCAAACATAAAATTTTAATCAAAACTATAAATCAACATGATTTTAACAAAAGTACGAATGTTCTTTTATAAATATTGGTTCGTGTAGTAAAATGTTGATAAATGTTGACCAGTATGTGTAGTAAAATGTAGCGTGAAAAGGGAATCTATAGAAATATACAAGTGTTGGTTCATGTCCTTCCTTATGGTAACAATGTTTGCATTTGCTTTTTATTGGCATGCACTACTAAATTATTTCCTATCTTCAATCTTCAATTTAAGCTATTATGGCCTAGTTTTTGGTTTGGGAATGCACCATTGTGGCACAATTAAATTATAGTTTGTGTATCTTTTGAACAAACTTTGAGAGGGGTTTATTGTTGTTTGGGGATAGTTCGTCGCCATTATTTACAAGTTTCACTCGAGAGTTTTTGCATTATTGTATTAAATAAAGATGTGGCTTAAATTTTAGGGGCTACAAATTTGAGTGACATTTTGTAAGATTCTTTTTTTTATTCTAATTGTTAAGAAGAAATTAATGATGTGTCTGATATGAAGAAAATACATGGAATCCAGTGAAAAATTTCAAAATTTTGTTTAAATATAGAGGTTCAACATGATAGAGATTTCTATCAGTCTTTGACATTTGTGTGTAATATTAGAAGTTTTTGAATTTTGTAGTTGGTGAGGTGGAAAAGGCTTCTCTATGAGGCCATTTTGGATCAATTTGATGTAATCTTGTCCTTGACTATAAAAAGGTGACAAATACCTGTACATTGCATTTACAGAGATTGCATTAAGTTTAATATTACTGCAAAGATTGTAAGATTATTGAAGAGTGTGCAGATTGGCGCTTGTTCCAAGACTGAATTGTGTTGCAAAGATTGTTACTCTAGAGATATTGAGGATTGTGAAGAGCAACTAGAAACATAAATTTGGTGAAAGTGGCCTTGACACCACATTAATTCCAACCTACAACAAGAATCATTTCAACTTCAACAAATGTTGTAAGTTCACACTTTTTTTGTAACTTGCAACCATCCTTTTATACTTTTCAGTTGAAATATATTGTACTCGTGTGCATTTTAGGTAGAATCCAACACCCTTTAATTTCTTAGTAAAATACTTCAATTTCCGAGTCGTGTATCCCTTATTTAGTTGAGTGAGTCTTTAGTTTATTAATGATGTGAATCAATGGTTTGGTAGGGTTACTAAACACTCTACTTATCTCTTCTAACCATTCTATGACAAATCCTGGATATTTGATGAATCCAGAGGAACCATGCTTGGAGGAGGAGTAAATCCCTCAAAGAAAATGATTAGAATGATTCACCAAAGATACACGTGGAATCAATTTCCATCATTGGTGTCGGGTCCCTTTCATTTATTTATAGATCCTTTATACACACATGAATGGTCTTCATGAGAGGATGTTTAAAGACTTGCTTTAATCTTGATCGTTCTCGTGAGAACCCCCACCTTATATCTTGTGCAAGTAACCAAGCACAAATGGTTGGTATTAGGGGCCTACACTATCCATGAAAAATCTAGGTCGTTCGCACTCTTTCCCTCTCTTTAACCCCTTTTCTCCAATTTCTATTGTTTATTTTTACTCAAACAATTACTAGACGTACATTTAAATGGGTTATTATTGAAAAAGTATTAAAATGTAGAATTATGTTGTGGAAATTTGTAAATTAGGTTATTGTGTTATATATGTGTGTGTGAATTATATTTCCATTGTTTATTTTTACTCAATCATTTACTAGACATACATTTAAATGGGTTATTATTGCAAANAATTATGTTGTGGAGATATGTAACTTGTGTTTTGTGTGTGTGTGTGTGTGTGTGTGTGTGTGTGTGTGTGTGTGTGTGTCTATAAGTGGAATATGAACAAAAATTATTAGCATGTTAAAGTTTATTGTGTTATTTCTTGAAGTTGAGTATATTAGTTAAATTTTTCTTACAATTCATAGTTGATTCGAAGTTAAATGCAACTAACACCCATACCAAGGATGGTTGTTACATTTATACTTGAATGATCCTAAAAAATAAGTCAACCTCAAAATAATAACCCCAACTTCCTGCTATGTAAATCCAAATTTTCTCAATTTTTTCATTTAACAATGTCCTTGTTCAGCCTGCTCTATGGAAATAACACAAGTGTGAGCAGATTCCTTAGATCCCTTCTCAATGCTCATCTCCTCAACATCATTAATAATCCCCACCAATATTTTGTCCATAAGAAATGATAAAATTCTAGGATTTTTTGACAATTAACATGTGGTCCAAAATGATTTTTCCAACAATTTTTTTAGATTCTAGGATTGAAACCACACCAACTAGAACATGATGAAGTAGAGACTTTACAAAAGAACTCTTGGTTTAAGTGTAATTTTAATACTTTGATCACAATGTGCGATGGTGTAACTCTAATACTTTAATCACAATTTAATTAGATTCTAGGATTGAACTGACAACAACTAGAACATGATGGAGTAGAGACTGTACAAACCAAAGTATTGGTTCAAGTGTAACTCTAATACTTTAATCATATTAAGAGACGATGTATATCACATGTTCTAGACTATTTCTATCTAGTGAGGTTCATCTTATCCAAGAATTCAATCTTCTGCTTGGTTGTGTCTTGGAAACTGTACCAAAAGACTTCAAGGTCCTTAGAAAAAGAGTTTTTCAAAACCAATTTCATTGAAGACCTTGCGTCTCAAGAGATGTAGGGTTTCTCATGAATTATCAAAGGATTTGTGATTGAATAAATTTAGTTTTCTTCTAGAAATGTTTGCATCATGGAGAGAGAATCAACAATCATTGGGAAGTAACCTTGTTATTGTTAGGATTATTATTTATCCTCCCTTTGTCTCCTTTAACCTCATAAAGTCTATTTGATTAACTTCCCTAGCTTAGTATGTCTAATCATTTCACCAGTGCATGGGGGACATAAATAGTGGATACATGCCACTTGCTGCACCTTTCTGCATGCATTTTGTAGCTCCAGGGATCAATCCCTATTTTATAGGACCCCACTCGGAGTGCCACCAACAGTGTCCAACAGTTGACTCCAGTAGGTATTTACTTATCCTCAGCTGTGCTCCAATCCCTATCAGTTAGATCATTTCTAGTGTCTCTAGCATCAGTTTGCATGATTAAAGGGAATATTGATGCCTTTGTTCACTTATCCTCTCCAATTAACTGATTTTAACTTATTGTAACTGGTTATTAACTATTTTAGTGATCTAGAGTTGCACTAGTTAGTTATAGTGGTGATTTTCTCACACCTAGTTAGCTCTAGAGTCAGTTTAGGTTGGTAGATTCAACTACCTAAGTAGGTATTCAAATTATTCATTGATGTTGTATTATATATTCACCCATAATGTGAATAATTAATTAATGGAATATTTCTCATATCGTTCTTCAACTCATTATGTACTAGCAATTATTATTCTCTATATTTTTCTTGTGCAATCTATGTGAAGACTATTTTTGTCCCAAGATCTTCTCGTCAGAATCTAATATGGTATTAGAGCTTGGTCAAGCTATTCGAATTCCCTCGGATATTTCCATTGATGCACTAGAAGCAGCTGAGTTTCCACATAAATATTGTAAAATTTTCCTTGCTAACTATGGATTATGTCTAGAGAAGTATCTGCAGGTGTGATAGACTCTGAAAATGTACTCATTGTTGAAATAGAGGTTGATTCATCTTACAAAATTTTTATTTCTAGTTTTGTGCAGGTAGAATAGGTTATGGATTTGATTCTAGTTCCTTCTCTATCACCATTCAACTATCCTAAATGGGAATTGAATATGATTGCATATATTAAGAGCCATGAGTTCTTTTATTTGTCTATTGGAGTTGTGGTAAAACCAAAATCTGATGATGAGAAATCTATTTGGTTCAATAACTGTGACATAGAATATGGAGCCATGTGTCTATCCATTCCTCCTAGGATGCACTATCTCATTGATGCTGTTGAATTCCCAAGTGAAATTTGGTCTAGATTGGATAAAGCATTTGGCCAACAGACTGAAGAGATTAGTGCAAAGAATTGGGAGAGAGAATTTGACATCCATTTCCAGTTCTTCCAGCCTTCATTATTTCTCAAGAAGATGACGAAATGACAGAGTCTTCAACTGATTCAATTCTAAACCATACTCATTCTGCTGCTGCTCTCAAAATTTTTGATAAATTTGATGTCTCATGTTTTCATGCAGATACTCTAGAAGAGGAGATTTGAACCTCCAATGTTGAAGAGCTCTCCTTCCATCCCACCGAGTCTTCAACTTATTCAATTAAAAACCAGACTCATTCTGTTGCTGCTCTTGATTTTTTTGAGAAATTTGATGTCTCATGTTTTCATGCAGATACTCCAGAAGAGGATATTCAAACCTCCACTGTTGAAGAACTCTCCACTGAGTCTCTCACCTTAATTGGTTCGAATTCAGAGATTCAAGACCTCTCAGTTATGCTTGTAACTGATGTCATCAGTTTTTGTGAGAAAAATCAAGTACCTCAAGGCTCTTTCAAAATTGTTGTTGGGGTTTCAATGTCTTCTATCTCTTCGTGCTCAATCACATACTCAAATCCTCACATTGCAAGAAACGCTAAAGACCTCTTGCATTCGCTTGGATGGATGCTCCTCTCATATGGAGCTAAATCTACTTCACATGGTTCGAAGTATCAAGCACATCAAGTCTCATTTGAACTTGATTTCAAGATCAAGTTGAATGAGCACTATATGTTGCTCTTTTTTCAGATTATTTCAGTTACTTTACATGGTGCTATAAACTCTTATGTAGCTGTATATGTTCCTGATCAATTTGAGCATATTGCTCTTCTTCCCAAGAGGAATATCCCTCCATAAATCTAATCAAGTTCACACCTACTTGGATTTGGAGCAGTTTATTTTTTGGTGTATCTCATGTCCATTTTTGAGGAAAGGTTTTTCCCCATGCGGTTTTGCCTTTTTTTCCTCATTTTACATGGATAAACAATTTTAACATTTATATTATAATGGGTGACCTTTGGTCTCAGTTACCAGGGCCCAGGTAATCCAAAGTTAGGATTAAAAACGGGTGTTAGGATTATTATTAATCCTCCCTTTGTCTCCTTTGACCACATAAATTCTATTTGATTAATTTCCCTAGATTAGGAGGTCTCACCACTTCACCAGTGCATGGGGGACATAACTAGTGGATATATGCCACTTTCTACACCTGTCTGCATGCATTTTGGAGATCCAGGGATCAATCCCTATTTTATAGGGACCCGCTTGGAGTACCACTATCAGTGTCCAACAGTTGAATCCAGTAGGTATTTAGTTATCCTCAACTGTTCTCCAATCCCCATCAGTTAGATCACTTCCAGTGTCTCTCATGCCAACTTGCCTGATTCAAGGGAATATAGGTGTCTTTGTTCACCTACCCTCTCCAATTAAATGATTTTAGCTGATTGTAACTGGTTATTAACTATTTTAGTGATATGGAGTTGCACCAGTTAGTTATAGTGGTGATTTTCCCACTCCTAGTTAGCTCTAAAGTCAGTCTAGGTTCATAGATTCAACTACCTGAGTAGGTATTCAAATGATTCATTGATGTTGTATTATATATTCACCCATAATGTCAATAATTAATTAATGGAAGATTTCTCATATTGTTCTTCAACTCATTGTGTAATAGCAATTATTATTCTCTATATTTTTCTTGTGCAATCTATGTGAAGACTATTTATGTCCCAAGATCTTCCTGTCAGAATATAATAGCTATTGGGGTTCCTTTAAAGTAGGCCACTAATGAAATGGGAATTTGAGAGTCCAATGAAATGCTAACACTACTTTTGTTGGGTGTGAGATAGATAGGATAATGAATACATGATTGGAATGGATGTACTTCAAAGGTTCACAAATTGGGGTACAAACTTATCAAAATGGTAGCATAGAAACCATTCATAATAATAATAAAAGCTACAAATTTTGCTCAACCATTAAATTCAAAATTAAAGTTCAATGCTTAACATTTCTAAACAAAGGCATTCTTCCATGAACCCTTAGTCCCATGAATTGAGGTTGATGGGTAATCTACGACCTATTTCCAAGTCTTTTTAATAAATTTTGAATATCATCAATTTTTTTTGTTGGATAATGGGAAGAACCCCATGTCTAGTAGGTTTTCCATTGGCTAATTTACCACGAACCAGGGGCATCTAAGTTGTCAAAATCACCTGGGGATCGCACCCGGCCTAGATCGCACCAACCCTTAACATGGTTGGATTTTTGGTATCCGTGGGATTTGAACCGACGACCTTTCCGCTTAGGGGGCATCTTAACCATACCCTGCTGCCAACTGTTCTACATCTCACGGATATGATGAATATCGTCATTAAATTTAACTTACAATTTAATTTTCAGCACTTATGTTAGCTTCGACTAAATATCAATACAATGAGAATAATACCAATTACCTTATGGAAATAATTAGTTCACATTATGGTAATTTCATTATGGAAATAACTAGTTATATTTTCAAGTTTGAATTGTTAGTCCCTATATGTTTTATTTTTTCCTATTAATTTATATGATGCCATTCAACATGTATACATCAGATTAATAAATTTGATATAATTTTCGTATTTATTTATATTTTAAAAATAAAATAAAATAATACGTGTGGTGTAGAAGTGTTGATTTCACTATTTTTACCATTAACTAGATAAAATAAAATAAAATAAAAGAATATGTGTATGTGTGAGAGATCCATCTAATATTTTCAAGGTATATTGTCTTGTCTTGCATACTAATAAATATGTTGTTATACATTAGGGATAAATTATGGATAAATGAGAGATCTTAGGCTTTGGATGAATTTTCTCTAAACATTGGCCATACACATTTTGTTTTAACCAAATAAGGGGAGAGTGTACTACATCGTTTGTATATACTTCTCAACACTCTCATCATATGCAAAAACACACCACAAACATTCTAAATACCAATCATTATTTCCAATTAGGCCTATATGGCCAAGAAAAATAACCATACTACCAAATTGAGTTAATGACAATGTTACCAAATCTATTTCATGTCATGTTTTATAAAACCCCAAGAATGTCACTTGATCAATGATGAAAACTGTTAGTAGGTCTTGATGTCGGGATGACGGTTCATGCTACCATGAACTAGACTTCATTGCAACAACTAGTTTTTGTGGACCGTAGCAATGCAAAGGTATGCACATTGTTTTACTTTTTCTTGCTTTTGGTTTTATGAAATATTGGAATGGGATCATGAGATTTTTGGATTTGTTTGACTTTTTTTTAGTGTCAATTCGAGGGTCACCGTAGCCTACATTAAGTGACCAGTTAGGGAGGAATTTTTGCTCTCCTGAAGTTGTGTCCAAAGTTTCATTTTAGAAGGTCGGTGTTCTAATGATTTATAGTTTGTATATGATTTAACTGATTTAATGACATCATATGGCCTGTAACTAAGATCAATTCTTGAATGTTTCTCATTTAAATTTATGTTTTTGAATTAGTTCTACTCTTCGATCATTGCTCTCTTCTAGTACAATGTGTAAAATCTTGAGGATATAATAAACATGCAATTTTGCAGTGATGGTGTTACTATATAACATTTATGATTTGGAAGCCTAGCCAAGGTTAAACTCTAGCCAAACCCTCTATCTAATGTATGTAGAATACTTACTAAAAATAAGTATCTATCTTACTATGAATTTTGTTGATGAGTTGTGATTAATTAGTGCAAGTTGATTTAAGAACTTTTTGAATACTAGTAATATGCTCACATGCACAAGGTTTAGTGAGCACATTGTTTTTAGTGGTGATATTTGATTTCTTCTTTCATTGTTGAACGATATGGAATTTGCCCTATATTATTATGCATTTGCAAGTGTGGTAATGCAAGTACATACTTAAATGTACAAGGGTTTGTCCAATTTAGGTATGTCAGTAGTTTCCTTTCCAGTAATGGTACTTATTTTTCTCTTTCTAATTTATGGGAAAGGTAAGTATTGTTATTATATAGGTAAATATAGTTACCTGTCCAAGAGGCAATGTGATTCCATGGTCACGATTGGAGCAATTGTTAACTCAAAAATACTAAAAATCATTTCAAAATTTTAAAAGTTTAATCTCTTGGATGAGTGTTTCCATCATTTATGGGACACAATGGGATTTGGATTTTTCTTCAAAAGAAACAAGTGGCTCTAGATAAACATTTAAAGGGATTTTTTTATAGGAGTAAACCTTGTACTCCCACCTTGTATTGGCATTGATGTAATTAGTAGTCTCATTGGCCTATTTGCGGTACTATTGTTGAACATTAATAAAGTTACCTTATTTTATAGTATTTGCATATTGATATTTTAACCAATGTGCAAAAGCTTTAATACATGTTCCTTATTAATGTTTCCTTTTTTTCTAGATGACTGGCATCTAATTCACAAATGGATAGAAATTAGAATTTGGTTGTACTACAAAAATTGTAATCTAAACTTATTAATATGTTTGTTTATGTGTAGTGATGCAGGAGCATTAGCTCTCAAGACCAACTACTAAATTTCTGATTCAACCTTAAGCTCTAGACATTTTCCCAAGGAGGGGTCAGTTGTAGAGACATTGTAAAATTTCATGTAAAGTATTTTATTTTCCTAGCAAGTCTAGATAGGATAAAAGATCTAATATGATAGGTGTCAGTAAAGGACGAGTCATGTAACTAACGTGATGCAGGAGCATCGTGGCATGCCATCAATGTGATGAGTTGGTCACATGCTGTGGCATATTTTTGGTTGTTTGATGAGTCATAGTTTGTTAGTGGTGATAGGAATGATGGTGGATCATGACTGCCTGTGTGGAGATCAAGCCACAGGTTTTTTATTGTGATAGGGACGTTTCATCATGCTGTTTAGTTGTTTGTTTTCGGTTGCAGGACCACTCGGTGGGGGAGGTAATAGTTTAGCTTAAATAGGAAGATTAGAGAAGTAGAGGGGGTTCTATTCTTCAGGGTTAGAATTTCGATTCGTTGAAGGGAAGATCAGATGTACGTCTGGTTTCCACTTGTAAATATTTTGAGAAGACTGAAGAAGGAGAGCCAAGTTGTGTGTTTGTTCTATTGCTTAATGTTGATGTATTTGTAACTTCAGAATGTATTCACTTGTATATCTTATGTATTGTACCCTGATGTTTATTTCGGGAAGTATCTATAATGTAATTGAGTCATGTCATGCCCTGATGTTTCGATCAGGAGATTCAATAATGTAAACAAGTCATGTAAAGTCATCGAGGTTAAACCTCCATTGTAAGTCGAGGCAATAGTCCCCACAATTGTGTCAAGGTTAACCCTCCTTGTTGATCTAAGGGCAAAGTCCCCACAATTGTGGGGCACTAGGGTTATTAGACTCTCCTAGAGATGTCAGCCCTAGTAAGTAATTGTTAAGTGGGGCCAACATGTTGAAGTGGACATTAAGTGAACAAAAGAATATAAATAGAGAGTGAGCATCTCTATTTATCACACACACACTCACTCACTAGGGTGCATGAGTGAGAGAGGAGAAGCTCTCTCAAGTGTGAGAGAGAGAACAAGCTGTGGGGATCATCTTTTCTGTTTTCGGGTTTTACTGCTGCCATTGGTGCTAATTATATCTCCGAGGAAGTTGTGGGGTTTTCTCCTTTATGGTATCCCCAAGGAAAATTCTTTGTGTATCGTGTCTCTTGTGTTTATTGCTGTGCATGTTATTCTCTCAGATAAGATCCTAAGATCATATTGCTTAAATGATAAAAATCTAACATGGTATCAGAGCTAACCTAAGAAGAAGACATTGTGCAGCTGTAGAAGCTAGGGATTCTTATTTTTTGGGTCTCTCTCCACAATCCATCAGTAAAAGTATGCTAGGATGACTCTCCTTTGAAGGGCGCATCTTTCTATCGAAGCAGAATTTGATTCCGGGCATTTTCAGTTTTTAGTGCGAGAAATTAGGACTTTTTATAGAAGAGGAATTTTTGAGTGAGCCTAACATAGGATTTATCTCCTCATCAAAATCGAATTTTAGAGACTTGGTTTGATATTTTTGGTTGGGTGTAACTCCGGGAAAGTCAAACCCTAGTTTGACCCTGGGTTGAAAAAGCCTAAATACTAAAACTGATAATTTTTGGTAAAATCGCTATATATCGGGATTTCATAAGTCTTAGGGGACTAAAATTGCATAGGTCGAAGCTAAAATCCTGATGTACACTGTATCCGATTTTCAGCTTCATATTCACAATATTTTAGGAGATATGATTCCTCCAAGTTAGGGTTCCAACCTCTCCTAGGATTCATCCCTAAACAGGACATCTGGGGAGAATTGCTATATCTCTGGCTACAGAGGTCCAAATGAAATTTATGAAGAAATTCCAGAAAGGGCACGGAATTTAGTTTCTGTGGTAAAAGTTTCAGACCCAGAAGATGAAACAATGACACGTGGCAATCTGTACAACTTCGCTATGCTAAACAGTCCTGAAACAGGTCACCTTGGAAAAACGCTCATAAGTCCTAATTGGGGAAACTAATTCTGATTAAACCTGTGGTATTGGAACAAGGACAGGAAAGGATACCCTAATGCAAAGTTTCAGTCACATAGGAGCAGCAATTTCGGAGATACCGCAGAAACAGTATCAGGCATTAGAGA
>LPNX010901460.1:119345-153940 GCA_001517045.1 Pseudotsuga menziesii | reverse complement strand
ATGTCAAACTAATATATATATATATAATCTTGTACTTTTAAAATAAATCAAATTCATGAATGATATTTATATGAAATAAATATGTTAGTTATGCATATAAATAAATTCATTTTTGTTTAATTTTATTTACAAGTTCAAGACAAATAAATGCCAAAGGACAATAAAATTTTGGGAATTTACAATGAATCTTAGTCACATCATTGTAGAGTTATTTTACTAATTTTATTTATAGTTAATTTAGAAAAGTAACTCAACCATGGTTATTTATATTGTGCATAAAAAGTAGTGTAGGAGGTGAGTTTTCATATATACCTACCCCATAAAACCCCTAACTCATAATATTTTAATATATCTTATATTTTTGTAGTACATCTCTTAGGAGGCCCATTTTTGACCTCAAATTCTCTCTAATGCATTTCTGTAGAAGAAATTGGAAAACTAGGGCTTCCTATTCTGGGAGCTTCCCTCCACTGTTTTTAGAAAAGGAGTACATTGGAAAGATCACATTGAAGAGGTCTATATTTCTCTCCAATAAGATCTAAAAGATTCTAAGTTTTGAAAATTAAGGTTTGTCTGACAAACCCTAGTTCAGCGAGCTCCAGAACCAGGACGAACACCTCAAATCAGTAAGATCTAATCTTTTGGTATTTTCATTTGAGGTTCTCATTTCAAAGTGATCTATCACATCAGCTTGATGACAAGCTTGGTGAGGCTGACAACTTCCAAGTATGGAAGCATATGATGTCACTATTTCTTGAAGGAAATGAATTGGACACCTACATAAGTAGAGAGGTTCCAGTTCCATAGGGAGATGAGGCTAAAAGCCTTACACAAGAATAACTTGGTCAAGGCCAAGAAGATCATTGCTGATTCAATCACGGATCAACTTGTACCACAAGTGTCTTCCCTAAGGACACCGAAAGAGATGTTTGATTCCTTGACCAAGCTATTTGAAGGGAGGAACATAAATTAGAAGATGACCTTAAGAAACTAGTTGAAGAATGCAAATACCATACAGCCATACTTTACGAGGGTCTGTCAAATCAAATAAAAACTTGAAGCGGCAGAAGAAGAAGTGGAGAATGCAGAAGTTGTGATAACCACCTTGAATGACCTCCCAGGATCATGGGATTCATTCTTTCGCAAGGAATGTGTACCAGAAGGAAGTGATTACTTTTAGTAGACTCTAGGAAGAGCATATACAAGAAGAAGCTCGATTCATAATAAGAAAATAGAAGATAGGAGCAATTGAAGATCGAGCTCTAACCATCCAAAGAAGATCCCTCAAGTGATGAGGAATACGAAGGACTCAACTCTTGAAGAAACTCTTATCCATCTTAGCATTTGGATAAGAAATGTTGAATGAAGAAGATGATGAAGCTGAAGGCTCAAAAATGAGTCTACCCACGAAACAAATAAAGATAAGTATTCAATTGTTATTTCATGATATTGTTTTGTTATGCATTTGTTTATATTCAGTTGATGTATTACGCATGATAGAATGTTTGCATTAATGACAGTATACTACTAATATGCATGTGATGCGTAAGTAGCTCATGGTGCTATACAACTCTCCATTGCTACTTATCTAAAATGAAACCTCTTTGCTGACATATTGGATTAGTGCACAATCTCAATGTTGTCCTGGTAGAGATGGAAGGCATCTAGAAAAGTTTCCGTGAGATATGGATGAATGTTGTATTGGCTAAAATAGTTGCATGATCATATATTTATGCATAATAATTTTCCATTATGAATATGACTTACGAAATGTTTCTAACCATACAACTAATGCTTTTGACTTGTAGGAAAGATCGTGTACAATCACCTACAAGCAAAGAAGGATGAGACTTGTTCCGAAGAACAAGTGACGATCATTCAATAAAGAATCCAAGATGAAGAATAATATGATGATACTTTCAAAGAAGAGATCTTAGACATAGTGCAGTTATGTAACACTGTTGAGCGACATCATTGACGAAGAAACTTCCAAGAAGTAGCTAAGAAGAAAAGGAAGGAGTGTACTAGTTCAATAAGAATGATGTCTAGGATGAAGTATCAAGACCTGAAGAGAAGTTCGTAGTTCCATCATGCAGTAGATGGAAACATCGTGGGATACAAGGCAAGATTCGTAGCATGAGGCTTCTCATGGAAAGAAGGAATAAACTACGAGGATACATTTGCAGCCACTAGAATTTAAGACACATGACAGGCAGAATCATATGTGCAAATGAAAGAAGGCCTTGTATGAGCTCAGAAGACACCCATGGGATAACACATACATGATGAGCTTGATGAAGATCTTAACCTTTACTACAAGGTTGAAGATGAAAACCTATAGAGGATGACAAGATCACATATGGGTGCGATAAGAACTTTTGAAAAGGTTCAAGATAGAGGATCTTAGTATCCAGTGACCCTAGATGGATACATAGAATATTAGTAGCAGAGGAAGCTACTTGTCACTCCAGTATAGAATGTTTTAGTGCATAGAGTACGAAAGACAAAGGGAGAATGATGCTTTGCTTCAGAGGGAGTGACTGCAGAAGATCCTGAGGTTTGACATGGTACGACAGGATGGAAAGATTACTGATGACTCTAGGATTTACTAAGAGTAAAGTGGATTCCAACCATTTCTTCAAGGTTGAAGGTGGAAGACCAGTGATGCCCCTATTATATGTCGATGACTTGTTCCTGACAGAAAAGAGGAACTCATTAAAGTTGCAAGAAGGAGACTTGCTGCCGAGTTTGAGATAAAGGACTTGGATATGATGCACTACTTTCTAGGCATGGAGGTGTGGTAGAATGCGGATGGAATATACTTGGGACAAGGGATGATGGACTACAAGGCCATGACCACACCTATGGCATCGAACCTGAAGCTATTGAGTGATGCTTCATCAGATTCGGTTGATGCTATGATGTATCGTCGGATGATTTGTTCCTTGATGTACCTGACTAATACGAGACTAGATATTTGCTTTGTTGTGAACACATTGAGACATGTTCACATGATGGTTGCAAAGCATGCAGTAAGGTACTTGAAGGGTGCAGTTGAGTATGGGCTCAAGTATGATACAAATCAGAATATTAACCTAGAGGGTTATGTGGATTCGTATTGGGCAGGCAGTACCATTGATAGGAAGAGCACTTCAAGGTACTACTTTAGTATGAGATCAGGTGTGATATCTTCGTTTGGTAGGATGGAGTCCTACATGGCGCTGAGTACAGCTGAGGAAAAAGATGTTTCCACTTGCTATTTGGGAGGTAGTATGTTTCTTTTGAAAACTACTATTTGATTTGATTGATTTGAATTGCATTTTGGTATGATGCAAAGAGGAGCAGTGAAGCTCTAGTTTGTGATCCAGATCGAGATCTCTTGAAATTGGGAGTTCTAGCATAGCTGGTGAGACAGGTTGTCTGAGCATAAATCCTGGAGAAGCTTGTAGGTTGCTCAGACATAATCGGTCATGTAGGTTGTCCTTGGATGTAATCGATCCCGGCAAAGCTCACAGGTTATCCTTGGATTTAATCAACAGTGATGTGATTCTATGCTTGAAATGACCAGAGTGAAGTTTAAGTACTTCAGGGAGAATCTTGTTTTTCTCCAGACCGAGGTTCCTTCCAAGGAGAAGTGATGATTTCATGTGCCTTTCTGACATGGTGAGAGGATTGGTTCCTTCCATGGTCAGATGTAAGTGTTGTGCCCTTCTGACATGGTGAGAGGATTGGTTCCTTCCATGGTCAGATGTAAGAGCTGTGACATGGTGAGAGGATTGGTTCCTTCCATTGTCAGATATATGTGATGATTCCAAATCCATCATGAAAAAGGGCTGGCTCTGTGAAGACACATCTAGTATGAAAAAGGACTATCTCTGTGTAAATCCCACATCCAACAGGAAAAAAGGGATGGCTCTGTGATGACACATCTAGTATGAAAAAGGACTAGCTCTGTGTAGATCCCACATCCAGCATAAAAAAGGGCTAGCTCTATAATGACACGTGTAGTATGAAAAAGGACTAGCTCTGTGCAGATCCCACATCCAGCATGAAAAAGGGCTGGCTCTATGATGACACATCTAGTATGAAAAAGGACTAGCTCTGTGTAGATCCCACATCCAACATGAAAAAGGGCTGGCTCTGTGATGACACATCTAGTATGAAAAAGCACTAGCTCTATGTAGATGCCACATCTAGCATGAAAAAGGACTAGCTCTGTGATGACACATCCAGTATGAAAAAGGGCTGGCTCTGTGTAGATGCCACATCTAGTATGAAAAAGGACTAGCTCTGTGATGACACATCTAGTATGAAAAAGGACTGGCTATGTGTTGGTACCACATCCAACATGAAAAAGGGCTGGCTCTGTGATGTTACATCCAACATGAAAAAGGGCTGGCTCTATAAAGGACTACATCTAGTATGAAAAAGGATTGGCTATGTAGATATGCATCCAACATGAAAAAGGGATGGATTTGATGATGAAGACCTACATGGAGGCTAGGCCTACAACCAGCACAAAAAAGGGCTGGCTCTGTAGAACTTCATGTGATGAGAAGAATAAAGGGATAACACCATTTGATTGAGATAGCGAAAGCAGTGATGATGATGATGATCCAGTGATGATCCAGATCAAGTGATGATCCAGACTTGATGATGATCTAGTGATGCTCCAGATCAAGTAATGATCTAGACTTGATAATGATCCAGTGATGCTCCAGATCAAGTATTGATCCAGACTTGATGATGATCCAGTGATGCTCCAGATCAAGTAATGATCCAGACTTGATGAAGATGACTTGACGATGAAGATGACTTGAAGTGAAGATGACTTGAAGATGAGGATGACTTGACGATGATCCAGATGATACAAAGAAGAAGACTTGTGCTGATAAATTGTGTCGAGAGAATACCTTCCTAGTTAAGAGGGAGTGTTGATGTATTTGTAAATTAAGAATGTATTCACTTGTATATCTTATGTATTGTACTCCTATGTTGATTTCGGGAAGTATCTATAATGTAATTGAGTCATGTCATGCCTCGATGTTTCGATCAAGAGATTCAATAATGTAAACAAGTCATGTAAAGTCATTGAGGTTAACCCTCCATTGTAAGTCGGGGCAATAGTCCCCATAATTGTGTCAAGGTTAACCCTCCTTGTTGATTGGAGGGTAAAGTGCCCACAGTTGTGGGGGACTAGGGTTATTAGACTCTCCTAGAGATGTCAGCCCTAGTAAGTAATTGTTAAGTGGGGCCAACATGTTGAAGTGGCAATTAAGTGAACGAAAGAATATAAATAGAGAGTGAGCATCTCTATTTATCACACACACACTCACTCACTGGGGCGCACGAGTGAGAGAGGAGAAGCTCTCTTAAGTGTGTGAGAGAGAACAAGTTGTGGGGATCATATTTTCTGTTTTCAGGTTTTATTGCTGCCATTGGTGCTCATTCTATCTCTGAGGAAGTTGCGGGGTTTTCTCCTTTATGGTTTCCCCGAGGAAAATTCTTTGTGTCTCTTGTCTCTTGTGTTTATTTCTGTGCATGTTATTCTATGAGATGAGATCCTAAGATCATATTGCTTAAATGATAAAAATCTAACACTTAATAGAAGGATTAGCTGTGTGTTTACAGTGTTATTAGTCTAGATGCATTTACTGTTTGAATGATGTATCCCTGAAGAGCCGACTTCGGCGATTTCTTGAACATATTTGTATTTCTATGAAATTGTTGATTCACGCATGAGATTGTTTCTTGAATAGTTGAAATATGTCATAATTGCATGCATAGAAGTGTTAGGCTAATGAATCTTAAAGATTGCAGGCTTGATTGATCGATTCTCTGATCAATCATCACATCACGCAGATTTTCTGCCATTAACAAGTTTTGTAGAGAATGAACGGTGGGGATTGAGTCTGCAGATGAGTATCTGATGGTCCAGGAGAGATCCACAATGGAAGTTGTAAGGGATATAATGGATCTACAAAGATTTGTGAGATCCACATCAAAGAGTAGATCGACGGTTGTGGAGAAGGTCACAAATATCTGACGGTTGGAAAAGTTGCAGAAGAAAAGTTGCGGGAGGAAAGATGCGGGGGAGAAACTTTGGAAAGTTGGTCGGGAATCCGACATCCAGTATCCTGCATCCGGTAAATCGCATGCAGGAAATATTAGTGCGGAAACAGAGTTGCGGGAAAGCCGGTTGTGGAAACAGAGTTACGAAAAAGATGTTGCAGAAGCATAATTGCGGGGAGGTAATTTTAGAGAAGAATTTGGTCGAGGGATAAATTTGGTAATCCTGCTAAGTGTAGGAGCCAAAATATCCTAGAGGTGCTAGTTGGGTTGGCTGTGGTTGATCCCACCTACACCAATTTGTTTTCTAGCACCTCCAGGATTTGGTGGCTCCTACACTTAGCATGATTACCAAATTTAGCCCTCGGCCAAATTCTTCTCTAAAATTACATCCCCGCAATTATGCTTCCACAACTCTGTTTCCGCAACTGAATTTCCTGTAGCTATGTTTCCGCAATAGGATTTTCTGCATGCAGGTTGCGGGATGCGGGATGGCCAACCAACTTTCCAAAGTTTCTCCCCCGCAACTTTTCCAACCGTCAGATCTTTGCTACCTTCTCCTTGATCGTCGATCTACTCTTTGATGCGTATCTCATAGATATTTGTAGATCCATTATCACGCTCGCAACTTCTGTTGTGGATCTCTCCTGGACCGTCAGATCCTTGTCTGCGGACTCAATCCCCATCGTTCATTCTCTGCAAAACATGTTAATGGTAGAAAATATGCATGCTGCGTTGATTGATTAGAGAATCGATCAATCCAGCCTACAATCTTTAAGATTCATTAGCCTAACACTTTTATGCATGAATTTACGACCTGTTTCAACTATTCAAGCAACAATCTCATGCGTGAATCAACAATTTCACATTAATACACAAATGTTCAGGAAATCGCTGAATCAGATATTCACGGATACATCATTCAAATAGTAAATGCATTTAGAATAATAACACTGCAAACACACAACTAATCCTTCTATTATGAAACAGAACAAACACACAACTCGACTCTCCTTCTTCAGTCTTCTCAAAATATTTACAAGTGGAAACCAGACGCAGTTTTGATCTTCCCTTTTGGGAATTGAAATTCTAACCCTAAAGAACAAAACCCCCTCTACTTCTCTAATCTTCCTATTTAAGCTAAATTGCGGCCTCCCCCACCGAGTGGTCCTGCGATAAAAAACAAAAAATACAAAGCATGATGAAACATACCTACCACAATAAACAACCTGTGGCTTGATATCCACACAGGGAGTCATGATCCTCCATCATTCGTATCTCCACTAACAAACTATGACTCATCAAACAACAAAAAATATGCCACAACATGTGACCAACTCATCACATTGCTGGCATGCCATGATGCTCCTGCATCATGTTGGTTACATGACTCATCCTTTACTGACACCTATAAGATTAGATCTTTTATCCTATCTAGACTTGCTAGGAAAATAAAATACTTTACATTAAATTTTACAATGTCTCTACAACTGACCCGTCCTTGTGCAAATGTCTAGAGCTTAAGGTCCAATTAGAAATTTAGTAGTTGGTTTTGAGAGCTAATGCTCTTGCATCAGAATCCCAAAGTAGAAAGAAGACATGATCTCTTGATTATGCATCTTTAGCCCACATATTCCTGGATCCCAAACTTTTGTTTGCTACTATCCATAAGCTGCATTGTTTTCATTATTATTCAGCTGCAATCTTCCAGACTTCCATACTTTATACTGTAGAGCTACACTACTTTTACCTACACTGTTCTTCCCTTTCCAAATAATTCCACAATGGACTGCTTTCTTCATTCTGTTGTAACTCTTTTTAGGTATTTGTGTTAACTCCCATAGTTCATCTATGGAACCTTTCAATTCAGTCTACTGCTGCAAACAACTGTTGTTTTCTTCACTATGCCACTGCACTCTACTGCAATTTTCCCATTCATCTCTAAACTCCTGAACATTGTCTTCAACTTTTCTTAACCCGATTTCTGGTTTTACTTCCAGAATTGCTTCGAATACTGCCCCAAATATTGCTCTGGGTATTTCTCTAGACATTGCTCTTGATACTGCTTCCACCCTTACTGCCTGTATGCTTGGATAATCATCTCCATCTGCAATATCCTTCTCATGCTCTCTGCTTGCAAATTTACTTAAAAAAAGTAAATTGTTTTCCAATTTTCCGATTGCAGCAACATAATCAATCAGTCCTTTCTGCATACTAGTTAACACATCATAGAGCTGTGAACCAGTATATACCCTTGTCTCTATTACAACATGAGACACTTATCCTTGATTAACTACAATGTATTCCTCTTGTTCAAATGCTTTTAGCAAGCATTTCAACCATTCATTTACTATTTGATTTCCTTCAAGTACTTCTTCAGTATGCTGCATTTCTGTGTCAACAAAAATATTCTCTAGCTCTGTCTTGATAATATTCAGTAATTTCCCTTCAATTATTTGACTATTCCTATCAGTCAATTAAGTCTTCCTCAGTCCTAAGACTATTTCCTCTTCCATCTGAGACACAGTAGCCTCATCTTCATCCTTATGATTTACTTTTTCCTTGTCACTGAACAAAATTCTCTGTGACACTGTTTCATCCATCTCTGTCAGAATATAATTATGATTCTCTGTTCTTGTGACAGTCCCAAAGGTCTGTCTTTCACTCTTACTTTGGCCATCTAAACAAACCAAATCTTCTATGTCCTCAGCAGGAACAAATTCCCTCTCATAAGACATGACTGTCTCTTCCCCAATAAGATTGCTTCCTTCATTAATTAAGGACTCTGTAGACTCCTACTGTAATAACTAATCTTTTCCTTTGTCATTGCTTGACAACAATTCCATCTGTCCATATAGTCTGACTAAATCTTTCACACTTTCATCTTTTCCTATGCACCCGTCAGGGTACTTCATCTCTTCATCAAAACTATTAAAACATAGATTGTTTAACTGAGGTTTCCATTCACAATTAGACTCATATTTCTCTAAAAGGTTCTCCAGCAATAACATCTCCCTATCAGCATCTTCAAGCATTGTGTATTTATGCTTAACATCTTCCTTATTATGCCCTACCAAATAACTTTCAGCTTCACTTAAGACAATTCCATAAGATAGATTGTCTTCTACAATACCTGCAAACACATTCAAATTGTCAGCATTAAACTCATAAGACCCAATGGTCTTATTTTATGTCTCAATCACCAAATCTTTCTCTGGATGTTCCAAGTCTGCTACAAGACTCAGAAAATCCTCAATGGTCTTCTTCTCAACTTTCTCAAGCATAGCTCTCGAATACTTGATATCCACCTTTGTCTCTTCTAGTTCGTGGCCATCATCATAAGCCAAGTATTCCTTGCTTTTAGCTTTCATAGTATGTTGAAAAGCATCAGCTTCTTCTCTCTGTGTAAGTTTATTTGCATGAGACACAACTGTCTCATCATTTATTTGAATAGAATTGAAGTTTTTCCCTCACCTCACCAAAACTCCTTTATGCTTGGTATTTCAACAAGTGCTGGTCCTCTTTCTAGAACCCTCCTGAGCACTTCTCTATGCTCCTTCTAGGATTTATCCCACAACTCATCTGCATGAGAACATAACTGTCCTCTTGTACTTCAATCCTTAGTTGAAATACTAGGTCCTTGGCCACACTTCATTTTCTCTTAGAAACCCTTACTAGTTTCCTTCATCACTGCCTTCAAAGATTATGAATTATTTGTTGAGATGTATTCACTCCTTTTGCTATCCTTTGCATGCATACACTCCTCCCAAAGTAGATATCTATGCCTATAACTTACTGGTCAGGATACAAGCCTTTTCTCCACTTGCATGCAAACTCTTCTTCTTTTCAGACTGCTTCTGGTCTGTCTTCTCACCTTCATAGAACACTCTCTTGTTCTTGTGTTCTTTCTCTCTTCACTAGAGTAAAATTACTCTCTTCCTGCTTCTAGGTCTCTTCGTATGTCTATCTCCATGGCTTCCAGACGTGCTCGTAGCTCCCTCATTTCCTCCTTAACTTCTGCGTTCACCACTAGTCGACCTCTGTCACGACCTCTTGATCTGCCTATGCATGCAACCATCCTCTTGCACTAAGCCTCTGCAATAACAATTCTCTTTCACACTGCTAAAACTTACCTCACCAAGCCCCTTCTTTGTACTTGGTCTTTTGGTAATGCGGGTCCTCTATCTAGAACCTCTTGAGCACTCTTCTTTGCTCCTTCTAGGCCTCTACTACTACATTTCTCTCTCACAAAAGCTTCTCCTCACTATGATACCAAAATTGGTACAGGTGGGATAAACCACACCCAACCCAACCAACACCTCCAGGATTTGGTGGCTCCTACACTTAGCAGGATTACGAAATTTAGTCCTCCGCCAAATTCTGCTCTAAAATTGCCTCCCCGCAATTATGCTTCCGTAACAGCTTTTCCGCAATCGGCTTTCCCACAACTTTGTTTCCGCAACAGGATTTCCCACACGCGGGATGACCGACCAACTTTCCAAAGTTTCTCCCCCACAACTTTCCTCCCACAACTTTTCTTCCGCAACTTTCCCAACCGTTAGAACTTTGCGGCCTTCTCCACAGCTCTCGATATACTCTTTGATGCGGATCTCACAGATCTTTGTAGATCTGTTATTGTCCTCACAAATTTTGTTGCGGATCTCTCCTGGACCGTTAGATCCTCGTCCGAGGACTCAATCCACACCGTTCATTCTCTGCAAAACTTGTTAATGGCAGAAAGTGTTGCGTTGATTGATCAGAGAATCGATCAATCCAGCCTACAATCTTTAAGATTCATTAGCCTAACACTTCTATGCATGCATTTACGACCTATTTCAACTATTCAAGCAACAATCTCATGCGTGAATCAACAATTTCACAGAAATACACAGATGTTCAGGAAACCTTCGAAGTCGACTCTTCATGGATACATCATTCAACAGTAAATGCATATAGACTAATAACACTACAAACACACAACTAATCCTTCTATTAAGCAACAAAAAAAACACACAACTCGACTCTCCTTCTTCAGTCTTCTCAAAATATTTACAAGTGGAAACCAAACGCAGGTCTGATCTTCCCTTTTGTGAATCAAAATTCTAACCTTGTAGAACAGAACCCCCTCTACTTCTCTAATCTACCTATTTAAGCTAAACTGTTACCTCCCCCATCGAGTGGTCCAAAAACTGAAAACAAAAAACTACAAAGCATGATGAAACACCCCTATCACAATAAAAAAACCCGTGGCTTGATCTCCATGTAGGGAGTCATGATCCGCCATCATTCCTATCGTCGCTAAAAAACTATGACTCATCAAACAACCAAAAATATGCCACAGCATGTGACCAACTCATCACATTGCTGGCATGCCACGCTGCTCTTGCATCACATTAGTTACATGACTCATCCTTTATTGACACCTATCAGATTAGATATTTTATCCTATCTAGACTTGCTAGGAAAATAAAATACTTTACATGAAAGTTTACAATGTCTCTACAACTGACCCCTCCTTGGGAAAATGTCTAGAGCTTAAGGTCTGATCAGAAATTTAGTAGTTGGTATTGGGAGCTAATGCTCCTGCATCATGCATTATGATCAAATTATTCTAAAGTCGTATATTGTTGATTATATATTTTCTCTATATTTTTTACATCTACGCAATAGTTAGGTTTATCTTAAGGTCTGTCAAGATATCAATGTTTTCAATTTTCATTTATTGATGTTTGTATGCACGGGTTCTAGCGTCCTCCCTCCCCATCTCTCGCTTAGACAATTTCATATAATCTAGGTGTTTGTTTAGGTTGTGATAGTTCACTACATAAAGCATCAGCCGACCTTTGTTTATTGGAATAGTTACCAACATAGATAGTATGACTAGTCTTATGCTTTGGAAGTACACAATTTCATTGAACTAGATACATAAATGGGATCAAAATTATTAACATTGTTGTTTGGAGAGTTTTGCTTTGGAAGTCAACATTGACACGACTTTGAAGGTGCAAGAAACCTTAGTTTGAAGTACATATTTCTACATTATTTCATGCAAAATGCATGACCATCACTGTAAATTATTTGAAACTTGAGGAAAATCCTTTCTAACAGACTCACCTAGTATAGTGAGTGCCCAAGACTTGGCAATTCAAGTTGACATTCTAGTGAAAAATTGCTCATTTTGATTAAACTCAACAAATTATTGTTGAACTTGGGAGTTATGTATGAGTTTTCCAAGATTTTTTGAGTCTATGTTCTCTTGCAAAAACTATTGAGAAATTAAAGCAATGTGTGCATTTTAATTGTTAACCAGTGCCATTGATAACCATGGCATGATTGGTTTTCCCATCTATATTGATTGGTAGATGTAAGTGTTGAGTATATAGTTGTCAAGTATGAAGTAACGTGAGAACAACAAAATGTGAGAGTCATGAAGACCATGATGTATGGAATCAAATAGAAGATAAAGATGATTATGTTCACTTAGTATTTGAAGTCATGACACATAAAAAATGTTGACAGTAGAAGAAAACTCAAGTCTAAACAATAAAATTCAGTCTATTGATAAGATAGCAGGATGAGTTCAGCATTGACAAAAGAAAAGGTTGAGGTTATGATTCTTTGTGTCTGAGATAGTGAGACTAGTGAAACTATGTAATAAACTGAAGTAATCTTTGTGTTGAGGATCTGAAGTTACGGGTCTCTGGACAGTTGATAATATATTTCAAAAATCCAAAAGAATCCAGTAGTAGATGCTAGATTTTTATATGAAGATCTAAATGCACAGGCTTAAGTAATTTTGGTAAAAGCGGAAGCCAGCTAACTTACAGGTAGAATAGGCCATTATATATGGCACCAGGAACAAATTTGAAAAAAAACACGTATCCTAGAGAGAAAATGTTGAGTGTGAAAAAATGTTGAGTGTAAACTTTGTCACAAAAATGTTGACAAAGGAGAGGAAGTACAGTGACAGGGGGAGTCCATGGATCTATCAGTTAAGCTATCATCCAAGAACCTGTCGCAAGAAAGGAAGTGTTAAGATAAATGATAATACATTGATTAAATAACATAGTTTAGTTAACAAAGGGGAGATATGATGATAGGGGGAGTTGTCATAAAGTAGAAAGACAGGAAATCCTATATCAAAATAGGTACATCATTGGCATAACAGGTTATCCTTTGTCATTGTTGTCAAAGGGGGAGAATGTTTATAGGTTGCCATCAATTCCAAAGGGGGAGATTATTGAGTATATAGTTGTCATTGATGTCAAAGGTGTTCATGAATGAAAAAGGAATAACCAGTGGATATGATGGCAGGACAAACTCAATGAAAGACTAAGGTAGTGATGGCATGGCATGACATAGTTGAGGATGTGGCATGACACATATGATGACATGGAATATGATGGTGTCCTAATGATGATATCACTAAGGTAGTGATGGAATGGCATGGCATAGTTGAGGATGTGGCATGAAACATATGATGACATGGAATATGATGGTGTCCTAATGATGATGTCATAAAAGTTCATTTATAACAAATGCAATGGATGAGATGGACATGGATGATAAGACATCATGAATGAATGATATGAAGACTTCCAAGACAATGTCGACTGTATGATGTAAACAATGGTTAATGAAACAAAGAACATAGGTCGAGTAGAAGTAGATATGCAGTATGCATGACAAATGTAACAATCAAAGAGCCGAGAAAATATATCTGCGAGAGTGTTTATAAATTCCTTATAATAAACATCATGATGAAATTCTCTGTGTATATAAATCTTCAAAAATGTTACAAACAGTCGTAGAGGATTTTCGCAAAGAGATCGTGCAGATCTGCAAATTCATGGTGAGATCCACATTCGATCTGAAATCGATGGTCAGGAAGCATCCCGCACGAGATCCGATGGTTAAGGATCATTTTCGCAAAAGATAGGTGGAAGAATGAAGTTCCATAATTCGGAGGATCGGACGGTTGAGATTAGTTCCAAAAAAAGAGATCGATGGTGGGGAAGAAAAATGAGGAAAGGGAATTGCGGAAATAACGTTTAAAGATTCTATGAACCCGCAATCCGCAACTTGGAATCCTGAAGATCAGATGGCTGAGATTAGTTCCACTAAAAAGAGATCAACGGCGTGGAAGAAAAATTCAAAAAGGGAATTGCAGAAATAATGTTTAAAGATTCAATGAACCCGAAACCCACAACCCACAATCCGGAAGATCGAATGTTGGGAAAGACTCCACAAAGGATCGACGGTGTAGATGAAAAAATGTGGAAAGAAGCATGCAGAAAAGAGTTTGTGGAAAGGAGCATGCGGAAAGGAGCTCGCGAAAAGGAGCTTGCGGAAAGTCAAGATACAATTTGAGGAAATGTTACATTTCCGCATCCCGCAATCCACATCTTATTTTAGATCAACGGTCAGGAAAACACTCGACAAAGATCAACAGTGGGGAATCGTTGATGAGGAAACTGTGGTGCGGAAATATGATTTCAAGGAGGAATTATATGCATTAGATTGACGGTCTGGAGAGACTTAGAAATTAGATCAACGGTTAGGAAAATGCCCAACGAAGATCAACAATGGGGAATTGTTGATGAGGAAACTGTGGTGTGGAAATACGATTTCGAGGGGGAAATCTATGTGCTAGATCGAAGGACCAGAGAGAGTCAAAATTATACCAATGGTCTGGATTGATTCTAGAGAAGGAGATTGTGGAAGCACCAAAAAACATTAAGATGAGCTGTGGAAATGAATTCTAAGGTGAGTGCATAAATGGTAAAGAATAATGTCCAACATGAAACTCATAGATGGAAGGCGAATCCCATGTTTTGCGAGAGAAATGTGTACATATGAGCCTACAATGAAGATAGCTCACAGAGGAGGAAAAGAATCCCACGGGCTTGAGAAAAAGAGAAGCCCAAAGGTCTGAAGAGAGACTATTCCCGCTGATAGAGGAAAGGAAGTCCACAGGCATTGGTTTGACGAATCCTGCGATCAGGGAAGAAGGGAGCTTGTAGATCAGAAGTGATAAAGAAGTTTTTAATTAATTATTTAATTAAAAATTGTTAATCACACGTTGTTGAAAAGGTGTGACTATCAGATTTGAAAGGGCATGATTGTGAAAGGGTACATTTCCAGAATAAAGAGATGCGTCCGTAGGAAACATGAAGGTACTTATACACTGAGGTGTGAGTGAGAGAAGTGTCTCCATGTCCACATTAGAAGATTAGAAATAGAGACAAGTGGGCATGACAGAGAATGGAGGGAAAATAAATATAACATATTACAGAAAACATATTAGGGTGGCAGGGTGGCGCTAGGACAGGAAACAGGCCTGCAAGGGGTTGTTGCCTCCTTCTAGCAGAAGCTGGTAAATAGGGTGTAGGAGAATCTTGTCAGTCATAGCTGAAAAAACCTTGGTGTCGCAACATCCTTTTAGTAGTAGTTGATAAATTATGGGGTCGCAACGTCCTTCCAGTGGTAGCTGGTAAATAGGGTGTCATAGCATCATTTTAGTAGCAGCTAATAAACAGGGGGTTGTAGCCTCCTTGTAGTGGTAGCTAGTAAATAGGATGTCATAGTATCCTCTCAGTAGTAGTTGATAAACCAGGGGGTCGTAGCCTCCTTCCAGTAGTTGTTGGTAAATAGGGTGTAATACCATTGTTTCCTGTAGTAGTAGGAAAAACTATTTGTAAATAACAATTTTGCAGTAATATGACGTATTGGTGGTTTACCCTATTGGGATTCCACGTTAAAATTGTGTTCTATGTATTCTTGTTGTTATGTTTTCTTAATGAGAGAATTAAAAAGTGGTTTAATTAGTAAAAAGATAACAATACCGATTCACCCCCCCTCTCAGTATTGACCAATAAACCAACAATTGGTATCAGAGTAGGTTCCTTCACTACAGTTTAACCACTGGAAGGAAGATCCCATTAAAACCACTATGGATCAAAAAGAAGAGATTTGTGCAGTAAATGGATATCCAATACTTGGAAAAGAAGAATACATATTTTGGAGTCTAAGAATGAAAATTTATCTGAAGGCACAGGGATATGATGTATGGAATTCAATGATTATTGATTACTTCCCACCAAAGAGGATAACGACTTTGGCTCAAAATAAATCCAAGAAAAGTAACTCAATGGCAATGGCTTCAATCCTTGATGAATTACCTAATGATGTCAAAGAGAAGATAGGTGAATGCAACTTTGCAAAGGAACTTTGGGACAAGATAAAATACCTCTACTCAGTTGAGAAAAGATCAAAATGAAGACTTTCTATTCTCGAGTATGTTAGTGAAGATGAAAAGATAAGTGAAGATGAAGAAAATTTATTTATAGGGACAACAAACTCAGATGAGGAGTTATAAGTGGACATAGAATCCCAATACATCATTGCTGTAGATGAAATTGAAAAATATAGGAAAAAGAACAAAGTCTTGAATTTTTTTTTGTCAAAATATGAAGAAGAGAAGAAGTCAAAAGAAGAGGAAGTCAAAACCCTCCAAGGAGAGCTATGCTATTCAAGACAGCAAGTGTTGGATAGCATGGAAGAGGTCAAGAGATTAAAACAAGAAGTTTTTGAATTCAAGGAAGAAGTAAAGAAGCTAAAATATCAGTTGACTGCTAGTGAGAAGTTCAAGGAAAGTATTGCAACTCTTAATAAAGTCCTCAGCTTACAAAGATCCCCCAGGGATAAAATAGGTCTTGTATATAATAATCATAAAGGATCAAGCTCCATCATTCATGAAAATGTTAAATGTCAACATGATGCCTCCAAAGATACACCCAGGCAGTAGAAGAATCACAAGGAAATGAATTCCAGTTATCATAATTCTGCTCATCCTCCCAAGATGAAAATTTTTAGAATACATGCAAAAGAAAAGAGTCATTACAAGTAGAAAAACCAAAGATTCTCCGAACATACATTCCATGGATATTGTCATTACTGTCACAAGTTTGGTCACAAGGATGATGAATGTAGAACCAAAGAAGAAGATGATGGGATGACAAGAAAAGAAGACACTAACATCTCTAATGGAAAAATACTTATTTGTTTCATATGTCACGGTATTGGACACTTTGCAAAACATTGCAAGAATAGTACATGCAGATATTCCCAGGAAACTAAGAAAAAGGTATGGAAGATGAAAACCAATGAACAAAGAAATAAAAAACCAGTAAGTAGAGTACCTCTTAGAAAAATATGGAGAATAAAGGAAGACTCCAAAGATATAGAAGAAATAAATATTTCAAACATCAGTGAGGTCTCCAAAGATAATGATGAACATAATTATGCCACAGATAAAAAGGGATCCATTATAAGGAAAAGCAAGATGGAGATGTAAAAGGATACACCGATTAAAATAAAGGTGATGAAGAAGGATGTAGTGATGACTGTAGGATCCTTTCCTAAAAGATATCTCATGATTTAAAGAAAACCCTAAAAAATAACATTAGAAAGGAACATATAATCAAGGGGAGTTAAAGTCAGGAAATTCCAATTGGTATCTAAGAAAAAACTCAATTGGTGTCTAATGTTGAAGTATATTGAAAGCTATCTTCTTCAAAGATGATGGGTGATGAAGGTTTGTGTATGGATGAAATAAGAGAAAGTATGAAGTAATGTGAGAACAACAAAATGTGAGAGTCATGAAGACCATGATGTCTGCAATCAAATAGAAGATAAAGATGATTATGTTCACTTCGTATTTGAAGTCATGACACATAAAAAATGTTGACAGTAGAAGAAAACTCAAGTCTAAAAAAAAAAATTTAGTCTATTGATAAGGTAGTACGATGAGTTCAACATTGACAAAGGAAAAGGTTGAGGTTATGAGTATTTGTGTCTAAGATAGTGAGACCAGAGATACTATGTAATAAACTAAAGTAATCTCGGTGTTGAGGATTTGAAGATATGGGTCTCTGGATAGTTGATAATATATATCTAAAATCGAAAAGAATACAGCATTAGATGCTAGGTTTTTATATAAAGATATAAATGCATAGGCTTAAGGAATTCTGGTAAAAGCGGAAGCCAGTTAACTTATAAGAAGAATAGGCCATTAGATACGGCACCAAGAACAGAGTTTAAAAAAAAACATGTATCCTAGATAGAAAATGGAAGAGTGTGAAAAAACGTTGAGTGTAAACTCTGTCACAAAAATGTTGACAAAGGAGAGGAAGTACAGTGACAGGGGGAGTGCATGGATCTATCAGTTAAACTATCATCCAAGAACCTATTGCAAGAAAGGAAGTGTTAAGAGAAAGGATAATATATTGATTAAATAACACAATTCAGTTAACAAAGGGGAGATATGATGATAGGGGGAGTTGTCAGAAAGTAGAAAGACAGAAAATCCTATATCAAAATAGGTACAACATTGGCATAACAGGTTATCCTCTGTCATTGTTGTCGAAGGGGGATAATGTTTAGAGGTTGCCATCAATTCCAAAGGGGAATATTGTTGAGTATATAGTTGTCATTGATGTCAAAGGTGTTCATGAATGACAAAGGAATAACCAGTGGATATGATGGTAGGACAAACTTAGTGAAAGACTAAGGTAGTGATGGCATGGCATGGCATAGTTGAGGATGTGGCATGACACATATAATGACATGGAATATGATGGTGTCCTAATGATGATATCACTAAGGTAGTGATAGCATGACATGAAATAGTTGAGGATGTGGCATGACACATATGATTTCATGGAATATGATGGTGTCCTAATGATGATGTCATAAAAGTTCATTTATAACAAATGCAATGGATGAGATGGGCATGGATGATAAGACATCATGAATGAATGATTTGAAAACTTCTAAGATAGTGTTGACAGTATGATGTAAACAATGGTTAATGAAACTAAGAATAGAGGTCAAGTGGAAGTAGAGATGCAATATGAATGACAAATGTAACAATCGAAGAACATAGAAACTATATATGTGAGAGTGTTTATAAATTCCTTATAATCAACAACATGATGAAATTCTCTATGTATATAAATCTTCAAAATTGTTACAAATAGTTGCAGAGGATTTTCGCAAAGAGATTGTGCAGATCCGCAAAGTCACGGTGAGATCTGCATTCGATCTAAAATCGATGGTCAGGAAGCATCCTGCATGAGATTCGATGTTTAAGGATCATTTCTGTAAAATACAGGCAGAAGAATGAAGTTCTGCAATTCAGAGGATTGGACGGCTGGGAGTAGTTTCGTAAAAAGAGATCGACGGTGCGGAAGAAAAATGCAGAAATAACATTTAAATATTCTATGGACCCGCAATTCGCAACTTGCAATATGGAATATTAGACGGTTGCGATTAGTTCCGCTAAAAAGAGATCGACGGTGCGGAAGAAAAATGCAGAAGCGGAAATAACATTTAAAGATTCATTTAACCGACAACCCTCAACCCGCAATCCAGAATATTGAAGGTCGGGAAAGACTCCACAAAGGATCGACAGTGCGGATGAAAAATTGCGAAAATAAGCTTGTAGAAAGGAGCTTGCGGAAAGGAGTGTGCGGAAAGAATCTTGCGGAAAGAAGCTTGAGGAAAGGAGCGTGCGGAAAGAATCTTGCGGAAAGAAGCTTGAGGAAAGGAGCTTGCATAAAGGAGCTTGTGGAAAGTCGAGATACAATTTGAGGAAATGTTACATTTCTGCATCCTGCAATATGCATCTTATTTTAGATCAACGGTAGGGAAAATGCCCGACGAAGATCAACGGTGGGGAATCGTTAATGAGGAAATTGTGGTGCGGAAATACGATTTCAAGGAGGAAATATATGAGTTAGATCGATGGTCTGGAGAGACTTAGGAATCAGATCAACAGTCAGGAAAACGTCCTACGAAGATCAATGGTGGGGAATCGTTGATGAGGAAACCGTGGTGCAGAAATACGATTTTGAGGGGGAATTCTATGTGTTAGATCGACGGACCGGAGAGACTCAAAATTAGATCAATGGCCTCGATTGATTATGGACAAGGAGATTGCGAAAGCACCAGAAAATGTTAAGCTGATCTGCAGAAATGAATTCTTAGGTGCATCCATAAATGGTAAAGAATATTGTCCAACATGAAACTCATATATGGAAGGTGAAGCCCGTGTTTTGTGAGAGAAATGTGTACATATGATCCTGCAGTGAAGATAGCTAGCAGAGGAGGAAAAGAAGCCCACATGAGTGAGAAAAAGAGAAGCCCAAAGGTCTGAAGATGGATTATTCCCGCTGATAGAGGAGAGGAAGTCCACAGGCATTGGTTTGACACATCCTGCGATCAGAGAAGAAGGGAGCTCGCAAATTAGAAGTGTTCAAGAAGTTTTTAATTAATTATTTAATTAAAAATTGTTAATCATAGATTGTTGAAAAGGTGTGACTACTAGATTTGAAAGGGCATGATTGTGAAAGGGTATGTTTCCAGAATAAAGAGATGCGTCCGTAGGAAACATGAAGGTACTTATACACTGAGGTATGAGTGAGAGAAGTGTCTCGATGTCCACATCAGAAGATTAGAAACAGATACCAGTGGGTTTGATAGAGAAAGGAGGGAAAATAAATATAACATATTACAAAAAACATATTAGGGTGGCAGGGTGGCACTAGGGCAGGTGACATGCCAACCGGGGGTTGTTGCCTCCTTCCAGCAGAAGCTGGTAAATAGGGTGTAGGAGCATCTTGTCATTCATAGCTGACAAAACAAGGTGTCCTAACATCCTTTTAGTAGCAGCTGATGAACCAGGGGGTCGTAGCTTCCTTCTAGTGGTAGATGGTAAATAGGGTGTCGTAGCATCCTTTCAGTAGTAGTTGATAAACAGGGGGTCGTAGTCTCCTTCCAGTGGTAGCTGGTAAATAGGGTGTCATAGCATCCTTTCAGTAGTAGCCGATAAACCAGGGGGTCATATCCTCCTTCTAGTAGTTGCTGGTAAATAGGGTGTAATACCATCCTTGTATGTAGTAGCAGGAAAAACTATTTGTAGATAACAATTTTGCAGTAATAGGACTTATTGGTGGTTTACCCTATTGGGATTCCACATTAAAATTGTGTTCTATGTATTCTTGTTGTTATGTGTTTTTAATGATAGAATTAAAAGTGGTTTAATTGGTAAAAAGATAACAGTATTGATTCATCCCCCCCCTCTCTGTATTGAACAATAAACCAACAGTAAGTTTGTAAATGTAAACTTATTTTTTGTTGTAATGTTTTTGGATATCACTGTCTAGAAGTATTTATGTATCCCAATGTCACAAGTGTATGGTTTGCTCATCCTCTATCTTTCTCTTGGCAGTGGGATACATAAATACCATTATCATAACTATATCTAGAAACATTCCCATTCTTTCTAATGTATGTCATAAAGTCATATTTCCATTCTTGAACCTTCTATAGACATCATTTTCATTTTGCTATCTTATTCATAACGATGGATAACAATGATTTAAAAAAATGGATTTTGTGATACTAAATAGTTTTGTTAGATTGGTACTTTCATATGATTCATTGAACATTGTTTTTTTTGTTCCAATATTAATGAAATTTCGAATGCATGTTCTAGTGTTAAGTAACTAACTTGTTTTTCTTAGTTCCTTATATATTTTTAACCTGAAAGGTAATGACTAAGCTGCACACAACTCTTGTTTTACCTATGGTAATTGGAAATGATTAGTTATATTTTCACATTTGTATTGTTTGACTAATATTGGTTCTTCATCTTTATAAATTTCATTGGCATTAAAGAGCAAGTTAAGGACGTTTTTCACACCAAAGAGGTTGAGTGGATATTAAAGAGTCAAACACATGGCTAGATAATGAAATTGAGAACACAAATTTTTTCAACCTATATGAAATCCACAACCAAATGGTGAACACTATTTGGGAAGTGAAAAATGAGAATGGGTCTTTGGTGAAAGGCCATGGTAAAATTGTTGGAATAGTTCATTTTTAAAATATTCATAATGACCTAGAGCAATTAAACATAATAGAAATGGTAAAATTAGCATCTTACATTCCCATATTGGAAAACAAAATGTCGCCCTCTTAGAAGAGTTATTGAAAGAGGAACCAAAGGTAGTCTTGTCTCTTTTAATAAAGTCAAGGGTCTAGGCCCTGATGGGTGGAATATTGAATTCTTCCTTGACTTTTATGACTCCGTGGAAGAGGGCATATTAAGAGTTACACAAAAAGTCAAGAGATTTAACAGGATGCTTCGAGGTTATTTATGCAACCTTTATCCCTCTTATACTGAAGAAAGAGGAGCTTTACACTTTGATGGTTTTAGGACCATACCACTCTGCAACTATATATATATATATATATATATAATGAACAAATGTACTAGCCTTGAGAATCAAGCCTTATGCTCTAAAATGTGAGCTCATCAAATTAGTTTGGTTTTCTAGAGGAAAGAATAATACGAGGCTATTTTCACTACACAGGAGGGGCTTCACATATAAAAAATATGAAATAAGCAAATTGTAACAAATCTATATCTTTCAAGGGACTTTGACAAAACAAATTAGTTGTATATGAGGTTAATTATAATACACTAGGTTTTAATATTTTTGTTTTGAATTAGACCATGTGTTGCATCACCTTTGTAAAATTTTCTATACTGATAATGGAGTAGCATCAATATTCTTCAAGCTAACTAGATTCTTAATGCAAGGGTGTCCATTACTCCCCTTGTTATTTCTCTCAGTTTTTTAACAACTAAAAAATGTTTTTTTGGATACAAGAATAAGAGACCTTATTTAACTTATAAAAATAAACTCTATGATATTAACTCATCCTTTATCCTAAATGAATAAAAAAGTGAAGCCAGGAACAATCAATAAATTCTTAAATTTTTGTATAGCAACTAGGATGGAGATTCATGCACAAAATCTACATGATATCACTATGGGTTCGGAGAATAAGTAGAACAAATTTCCTTTCAAAACTTTTGCACTACAAATGGACTAAAATGCTTGGGTTTTATTCCAAATCCTAATAGTTATCGTGAAAGTGACTAAGTTTGGCTTACAAATAAAATAGAGGAAATAATTTTCCAATGGTGTAATAGATGGTTAACAAGGGGTGGAAAGCTAACACTTGTAAAGTCTATTCTAGAAGAAATACCTATGTATTGGTAGTCACTTACATCTATTACAAAAGGTGTTCTCATGATATTTAGGGGGTGTGCTCAACTTTTTATAAGGAAAGGATTCATCAGGTAAAATGGTTGGATATTTCAAATCCAAAGGAATTGAGTGGTTGGGGACTAAACAAATTCACAATATTGGGACATCTCAATTGATTAAAATTCTATGGAATCTTGACAATGGATAGCTTGTGGAGAAAAGTAATTGAGCATAGATATATAGCTCCAGGATCTTTGTTACATTTAAGCATAAACCCTCAAAAGAGCATAAAGAATGTGTCAAATCAATGGAAAGCATTCATTTTGTCCTTTCTTGTTATTGGAGAAAATTGGACCTGAAAGGTAGGGAAGAAAAATAAGGCTGGGAGTTGATTATATCTTGGGGTGTGGGAACATAGTGTACTTTTGGACAAACATATAAAACATTTTCATGGAAAATGTATTTGTACTTAAATAAAATAGAATATCTGGGTTGTAATAAAATAAAATAGAAAATGTATTACATAGTAACAAGGATGGAAAACAACACAATCCTTGGATCTAGTAGGATATAAAAGAGCAAGATGGAATTTTCTAGTGGCAACGTTGAGGAAGGGATATATAAGATTAAACACTAAGTTAAACACATTGAATTGGGTTAAAGATAACATGTGGAAGCTACTCCACAAAACAAGGATACAAGGTTATGATAGATGTCATAGTCTAAATAGAGGTATTGTGGTGGTCTAAGATTTCAAAATAAAAGTTCCAAAGAAAACAAGGTTATTTGTATAGTTGGCCTTTGAAACAAGGTTCTTACTTGGGATTTACAATAAGGGGTAAAAAGTGGACCTAGTATATGTTCTATGTGTAGGGAAGCAAACAAAAAAATAAGATATATAATGGTCCATTGTCCATATGCACACCAAATTTGAAAGGATGCAGAAACAATCACATGAATCTCAAATGTATGGTATGACAATTATGTAGAACAATTTTTGAAAAATTGGTTTAGGAAGCAGGAACTAAATTCAACAATGCTAGAGGCACTATATGTTTTATTTTGTCAAATTTTAAGCAAGTTTGGGTACAAACATCAATAACTCAGCTAAGTTAATGGCATTGATATATTTTTTGAAGTAAACAAACAAGAAAGGAAATGATCGATTGCAAGTTTATGGGGATTCTCTTCTTGTTATCAGCTGAATAAAAAGACATTATCCTTTTCTGAATATTACACTCAAGCCTCTAGTTGACTAGTTCAAATTGATGTCAATGTTGTTTAAAAGTATCTCATATACTCGCATCTATAGAAAACATAACACAAAGCTGGACTTATGGTAACATAGGAAACTTTAGATTGTTTTCTCTATATCATTACGACAAATCATTTGGTGAATGAAATGAGGGTTGCAAATGCCAATAATACTAATATTTTATCTTATTGTAAAGATGCTATTGTTTATTTTGGTATGTTTATTGGATCTATATAAAGTTCAAGAAAATGTACAAACATTTATGAAACAACATTTATACTTTTGCTAAAATCACATTGATTTGGACCTTTATCAATGTTTTAGGTTTTAACTAATTTGCATTATTATTTAAAATTGTTTTTTGAAATTCATTTAATTTGTTATAATAATTTGATATTTACATAATTTTTGGCATAGGTGATGATCAATTTTTAACATTCTTTGGTAAAAAAAAAGATAAAAGAACTTAACCTATCTTGTGTGAGAGATGATCAAATTTAGTAAAACAACTCTTTAAAATTATGAGAGGCATTGAATAATAAACACTGGTTATAACTTCTTTTTACTAGATACAAATACATTTTGCTTAAAAAATAAGCTACAACGAAACCATCCAATGAACTAATACAAAGTTTGAGGAGTGAGACTATCCAAAATACTTCAAAAAGCTTGAAATTTTCCACAAAACCACTACCATTCTGTTATATTTTCAGAATTTTGTCAGTAGTGCTAATTGGTTGGATTGTCTAATACCTTACAAATTGTCCTAGTTAGAAAAATATATTGTATAACATCAACACGATTATAGAGTTTTAGGCCCATATCCTTTAGGGGGTCCATATCAATAAGAGAATTGTTAGGTTCTATTGCCTTGCTTGCTCATAATTTTGTTGTACTGTATCATCTTCCATTGCTACCATTTGGTCCAATCCTAGAGTCAAGAGAAAGAGCAAGGGAATGCATATTCTCCCAACTCATAAGACTATGGTATTTGTTCCAATGCCAACTCAAAACCCTGTCTTGTAACACTTTTTACCTTCTCTTCAACTTCCTCCAATTTTCCATTATTGCAATTCCCCATGAGAGTTTAATTGCACCAATTTACCTATGTGCTTATCTAATTGAGCATTTTCCTTGATTAACTGTCCTTACAACATCTGAATAACCCTGGTGTATTTTTGCTCCCACGAGTAAAGAGACTTTCTTATGCTTCTCAAGTTAGAATTTTCACAGCAAGCACATCTATTAAGAATATTATGGGGGTTAGCCATCACCCTAAGCTTATAATCATTAACTACATTTTATCCATAATGTTTTTTTATTATAAGTACTTAAAAATGTTTCTAAACTGTGACATTTTTGTAAAACTTATACCCATTTTCGAGAAACTTGTATTATTTTTTTTACTATTCTTACATGTTTTCTATTCTTGAGAATGGAAAAGAGTCCAACAATTTTTTTCTATGTAAGTATCTCAAAATCAATTCATTATTTTATGCTACATTTTTAATAATGTTTACTCGTCTTTGTAGCATAGACTACATTATTCTTAGTGGTGGCATTTAGTTTTCCTCATAATAGAAATGAAAAAATCATGAGTTCATGAGTGGTAGTTGGTGGAGTTTGTATTCATACTTTCATGTTGCATTTATAGTAACTTGTATTTGTAATTTAGCTAACATTATGCTTAGTGTTGGTATTTAGTTCTCCTCAAAATTTTACTATGAAAGCAAAGCATTGATATTGCTACCACCAGAGCTCATGTCTTTTCAATAGTGTACTTGTATTGGTTGACTTGAACTCAAGTCTTTTCAATATTGTACTTGTATTGGTTGACTTGTATTTATTAACATATTTATGATTGGGAAAATATACAATTTATGTACAACTACAACATAATATATATGCCTCACCCACAACTTCTTAATCAAAATCAGAATGATTTAGAAAACACACTTTAAAATCTATATAAGTATTTATGAAAATAATTTTAAAATGAAAAAAAAGCATTCAATAATGTAATTTTGTATGGGCAGACTTAGATTAATTAACATACTCGTGGTTAAGATTATATACAATTTCCGAATCACTTTTAAAATAATAAATATGCCCACTTACAACTTTGTAATCAAAACTTAACATAATAAATATGCCACACTTACAACTTTTTAATGGAAAATTAAGATAATAAATATGCCTCGCTTATAACTTCTTAATCAAAACCACATCAACTTATAAAATACATTTGTTAAAAATAAAAAATAAAAATCTATATAAATATTTATGAAAAAAACATAAAAATCTATATAAAGAGATAGATTCACAATAAAATATATTAACATTGACCCATATTAATCTCTTCATATAACTCCAACTCTCAACCAAGAAATACTCTTCCTTCTAGATACCAAAAGTCGTGCTAGCCTACATACCATATTAGTGTTTTTTTGGCCAACCAACCCACCATAACAAAAGATCTACTCTCCTTGTTGCCAGTACAGGGCCCCTTTTACACCCATTAACAATGCATGTACTACCTAGAAACAATGAAAAACAATGTGAAGATGTTTTTCAAATACCCGCAAATAAGCAACCTTATTTGCAACCGATGCAGAGGGAGAACCATCATTTTTATCTGTCATCTTATAGATTCTAAGTACACAATATAAAACATAGATCTTACTAGATCAAATGGAATTTCTTCAATGTTCTGACCTTACTACACGACATCAAAATAGAAAACATAGACCTTACTACATAAAATGGCATTTCTTCAATGTTCTGACCTTACTACACTACATTACATAAAATGGCATTTCTTCAATGTTCTGACCTTACTACACTACATTTGCATCTTGTAGCCTCTCTCAGGACAAAATAGAAAACATAATAAATGATTCATTTATAATTTCAACTTCTTAATGAAAACCACATTGACATAGAAAAGTAACATAAAAAACACATTTATTAAAAATCAAAAATAAAAATCTATATAAATATTTATGAGAAAACATAAAAAAAATTTACAAATATTTATGAAGATATACATTGTCAATAACCACTGAGATGGTAGAAAATATAATATCATTAACCCATGTTAACCTCCTAATATAAATCCAACTCTCAACGAAGAAATACCTTTCCTTACAAATACCAAAGTCGTGCTACATAAGTTTTTTTTTTCCAAAATACATACCATAACAAATTATTTAATCTCCTTGTTTCCAGTACAAGACCTCTTTATCAACCATTAATGAATGATTGGCTCAATATCGTCTTCCACCAAAACAAGTGATTGGATATCATCAAACCCATATTCAAACTCATAAAGAACCTGCAATTGTCTGTGCTTCTTATGATCCATCATGTCATGAGAATCCTCCAATCATTCTATCTTATGCCAATCTGAAACATAGGAGGAAGAACAAGTATCTTGCAACATCTCAAGAAGTTGCTCATTTTGAATTTTGAGCTTATGAATATCCTCATTATTCTTCAAGTATTCTTCATGTAACCATTCACTAAGACTAATCACATTGTTTCTGTCAAAAATCAAAGACATGAAATTACCTTTGATGTTGCACATTGCTCTTTGAATCTTCTCCATTTCTTCAAGGAAGGATTGTTCCTCCAATGAAGAAACTTTCCAACAAGAATTTGATACCAATGCTTAAGTGTCATGGAGTATGCAAAGGGCCTCATGGATATTCCTTTCACTCATATTCAAAAACCATTCAATGAAGGATGGTTCATGGGAGTGAACCTCCTCCTCTTCTTTCTTCTTGATTTGATCAACTTATTGAAGCTCAAGTGGTGTTGGGGAAGTTGATCTTGGTTCTTCATTATCTGTCACAAGGTATTCATATTCATTCTTATGAGAACTTTGTATTGCAGCAAAATTTTCAAATCTGATCTCTATGTCACCAACATATAATTTTGAGCACCCATCAATAGGTACTCCTTCATAGTTCAAGGATCCATCGGTAGATTCTCTTTGATTTGCAAAACCCCCATCAATAAGGATTGTGTGCTTGTATTCACCTTCCTTTTCATGTTATTATATGAAAGCACCTCAAGGTGATTGATTCTCTAGTTCATTAATCTCTACCTCTTCCTTTAATGGTGAATCTAAGCTCCTTTCATCTCCTTTATGCCAAAATTTATTCCACAACCTCCACATTTAGTCCACAAACTTGTCTAAAATTTCCTCATCTATAGGGTAGGATAAAAATTTTCTCTTTTCAAAAGTAGACTGATTTTTCTTTAATGATTCCACATATGCACTACTAGGAATACATCTAAACACCCACTCAACAAAGTATTCAAAAGGGTAGGACTTAGAGGCCTCTCCCATCACATTAAGATATGCTTGATATTGTTGGGGTAAAGTTTTACACGATTCTCTCAATATTTATAATTCATCCATAGGAGTAGCTTGTGGTGGTTTGGAACATACATATTTACAATAAACAGGGTAATGCTAATAAGCCTCACCCCTTATGAAATTGTAAGAAGTGCTGCAAGATGGGAACTATTCCTCATACCATTCACATTCTTCTTCATATTGCTGATAATCATCTTTAGAGGAGTCATCATAATAGTAAGTCATGGATGAAAATATTTATTCAATGGATGGTATTAATGCACAGGTGCAAGGACCATGCTCTTATACCACTGTAATTGTCCCTTCTTGGAGTTTTGGAGAAAATTACAATTTGCGCAAATTCGAGCTTAACTAGTCATGACTATAGAGGGTTACAACTTTCACCAAATGGTCCCTATTTTGAAAGGAAATGGTATGGTGAGTCTTGAAAAATACCAAGGTGGTTTATGGACAATATGTATCTGAATTTACACCTATTCAACCTTGCTTGGGGTTAAGGAGAAACAATGCAAATTTACTAGGAAAATTGAGGTCAATCCTCCCCAAGGGTGAGAGCCAAATTGGCTTCCCAACTCAAGTACAAACCTCCCAAATTTTAGAAAATAGTATGTAAATGATTATAAGGAATAAGTGGCTGTATTTAATCATGGTTATTATCTCTTCACAAGCAGGGACAGTGAATACTGACTGTGAAATGGACAAGCAAAACCTCTCCAAACTGACAAAGGCCAATTAACAAATGATAAAAATAAATTATCCTTCCTCATGAAATCCTTTTATTAAATTCATGATGCCTCCTAAGTTCTAATTTCCCTCCATGGGCTTCCTCCAACTCATCTTAGTGGTTTAATAACTCCTATGACACTTGTCTGCCTCTTCATGCTCCAATTCTTTCCCCAATTTGAATGGCTTCCCTAACTCCTAAATTAGACCCATTGGTGGATATTTTTAACCCTTTCATGTCATATTTTTCATATATCTGCAATCAGGTCTGATTTTTTCATACTTGTCATAGAATCTTTCATCATTTGTTGTCATAGAGTGCATGTAATATCCTTCCAAGTGGCAAACATTGTCTTCTAGTATATTCCTCTTACATGGGAGTTAATCTCATTTAATAATTAGAATTAATTGGAGAATTATATGCCATTTTACACCACATCACCCTCCAATAACTATACATTACCCATGTGTTCGAATTTGGATGAAGATCATGCCAAGTGTGCATGGAATCTAGTCACCCAAAGGATCCACAAGCTTCCAAGTGTCTTCATGAACACATGCCACCATATTTTCTTATAATTAATCATTTATGTGATCCATTTAAATGTGTATATGGTAAAATAAAGTCTTTTTGGGTCCCATAGCCCATTATTACAAAATTTATGTCTCCATCTCAACTTAGGGAACTAGTAGGTTGATGGAACATTATTTGCAAGTAGTCTTATTTGGAAATTATTTAATTGGGGAAGTCCTAACCACTCAATTTTTATTGTTCTCAAGCAATTTCAAACATAGATTTGAATAACCTTCTTTCCTTCCAAATATTTTCTTCAAAACTTAGCTGCAATTTGAGTAATGGCGCTCATGTACTACAATTTTGTGTTTCCAAAAGTAAAGATATGTTGATATTTTCTTATTTATATATACCGTTACATCACCACTAACACAAAAAGGATTAATCAAATCCATCAAAACAAAATTTTCACAAATAATATTTACCTCCATATTTTGGAAACCTTTTATGAACTTTCAACCTTTTTTTGCTTCTGTATAATTCTTTGAAGTTGGTACTGAGTTGAAAAACTTGAATTTCCAAGATTCCAAGAAAGTTTAAAAGAGTAACCACCATGCTTGTTTCTTCTCTACTCTGCTTACAATCATATTCTCAAGTGGTTCTCAATATCCCCTATTGCTTGTTTCCCCCAAAATTGAAACCATGCAATACCCGGATCCCATTGATTGTATTGCACCCTTCCAAACATCATGAGTAAAAAATATAGATCATTAAAGTACACAAGTAAATCATATAATTGTACATAAATAAGGTAACTTATCAAAGTATCATGAAATAGCTTGTACATCCAAGTAAGTATATCGTCATGCATCCCATACACACAAGCATAAAGTATTATACCAAATATGCTCCAATGACATAGGTGAGGATCCCATGTCCTATAATGTTGCTTCAAAAGAATGTAAGATGCATCAAAATAATAATAATCCATGTGTTCTTTCATCCAATAAGTGAATGAATTACCTCCACCAAAATATGAACAAAATAAGGAGCAAAGAAAACATGAAGAATTCAAGTGGCTCAAAGAAGTCTCATCAATACACCCATGAATATGTATATCATCATAATGTAACAAAGGTTGCTGCTGAAAATGTAAAGAATATGGAACTCTAGTCATTTCATCATCAAAATGAGAGATAGGAAGTCCATACTCTTCATGTGGAACCACCAAAAATAAACCTTTCACCCTTACTTCATTAGGATGAATGCTGCAAAATATGGAAGTGTAGGATGTAGGAGAAAGAACCAACTCACCCAAAGGATTAGAAAGTGAAAAGTTTTCATCATGTGAAGGCTGCAAAGGGGTAGGATTATGAATCTCCCTCAAAAGTGTGACACTTTCCTCATATGTAGGTTCCAAGGTAGTGGAATCATGCACTGATTCCAAAAGTGTGTAACCATTATCAAGAGGCAGCTCAAGCTCTCATTCCACCACAACAAGTGATTGGATCTCATAAATACAATCTTCAAAATCATCAAGAACCTGAAATTTTCCATGTTTCTCATGATCCATCATGTCATGAGAATCCTCAAAGAAATATACCATATTCCAATCTAAAACATAGGAGGGAGAACAAGTATCATGCAACCTCTCAAGAAGTTGCTCATTTTGAATTTTAAGCTTATGAATATCCTCATTATTATTTTAAGTATGCTTCAGGTAAACATTCACTAGGATAAATCACATTGTTTCTATAAAAAATAAAAGACATTAAATTACCATTTATTTTGAATATTTATCTTTGAATCTTCTCCATGTCTTCAAGGAAGGAGGACTCTTCTAATGAAGAAACTTTCCAACAAGAATTTGACACCAATGCTTGAGTGTCATGGAGTATTCTAAGGGACTCATGCATATTCCTTTCACTCATCTTCAAATATCCTTCAATTAAGTATGGTTCATTGGAGTGAACCTCTTCTTATTCTTTCTTCTTGATTTGATCAACTTCTTAGATCTCAAGTGGTGACGGGGAAGTTGATCTTGGCTCTTCATTATCTGTCACGAGGTATTCATATTAATTCTTATGAGAAATTTGTATTGCAACAACATTTTCAAATTTTATCTCTATGTCACCAACATAGAGTTGTGATCACCCATCAATAGGTACTCCTTCATAGTTCAAGGATCCATCGGTAGATTCTCTTTGATTTGCACAACCCCCATTAGCAAGGATTGCATGTTTGTCTTCACCTTCCTCTTCATGTTATTCTCTGCAATCACCTCGAGGTGATTGATGCTCCAGTTCATGAATATCTTCCTCTTTCTTTAATGGTGTATCTAATCTCTTTTCATCTCCTTTAATGTCGGAAGTTCTTCCATAACCTCCACATTTGGTCCACAATATTGTCTAAAATTTCCTCATCTATAGGGTAGGATAAATTTTTTCTCTTTTCAAAAGTAGGCTGATTTTTCTTTAATGAGTCCACATATTCACTATTAGGCCTATATCCATACATCCACTCAAAAAAGTATTCAAAAGGGTAGGATTTAGAGGCCTCTCCCATCACATTAAGATATGCTTGATATTGTTGGGGTAAAGTGTTACATGTTTCTCTCAGGATTTCTAATTCATCCAGAGGAGTAGCTCATGGTGGTTTGGAACATACATATTTACAATACACATGGTCATAGTAATATCCCTCACCCTTGATGAAATTGTAATAAGTGCTGCAAGATGACACCTCTTCCTCATACCATTCGCATTCTTCTTCATATTGCTCATAATCATCTTCAGAGGAGTCATCATAATAGTAAGACATGGCCGCAACATTTTATTCAATGGATGGTATTCATGCACACGTTAAATGAACATGCTTTGATACCACTATAATTTTCCCTTCTTGGAGTTTTGGAGAAAGTAATAATTTGAGCAAATTTGAGCTTAACTAGTCATGACTATAGAGGGTTCCAACTTTCACCAAATGGTCCTGAACTTGAAAGGAAATGGTATGGTAAGTATTAAAACATCCCAAGGTGGTTTATGGACACTTTTTATCTGAATTTATACCTCTAAAAATGTTTTTTTGGTTAAGGATAAACAATGCAAATTTAATAGGAAAATGGAGGTCAAATTCCCCCTAAGGGCGAGAGCCAAATTGGCTTCCTAACTCAAGTATGAACCTCCCAATTTTTATAAAAGAGTATGGGAATGAATATAAGGCATAAGTGGTTGTATTTAATCATGGTTATTATCTCTTCAAACTGGTTATAAATCGCAACATTCATATAACAACTTTCAGTGAAATTGCTTAAGGGGAAATGGTATTGATAATTTTGACACATGAAAAGTAGATTGAATTGTTCAGATAATTACATCACATATAGATACCATATAAATCATACAAATAAATTTACCAAAAGAGTTAAACATCAAAGAAAACATCTCATACAAGTCTAGACGTATAAACTTGTTCAAGCTTGAAGCCAATTACATTAAAAATAGTGAATCAAAAACATAAAAATGCAAGCCTTTCACACTTGAGTTTCTTGGATTTAAAGCTACAAAGAATATGGTCATGGAATTACAGATTTATACATAATTTATGTCTTCCCCATAATCATCAAACTCATAGAAAAGTTCTTATACAAATATGATATACAACTCCTTTAAAATGGAAGCCAAATACATGAAAACTAGTCATTTCAGAGCATGAGAATGCAAGACTTTCACACATGATTTTATTGGATTTCGAGCTACAGAGAATATGGTCATGGAATTATATAGTAATACATAATTTATGGCTTCCCAATAATCATCAAAATCATATAAAATTCCTTATACAAATATGATATACAACTCCTAACCACTTATACTATGAAACGAGAACTCAACACAGTTCTTATTTTTCTCTCTCCTAATTTTAGTAGCTATTTTTACCTCCATTTAAAAAAGGGTTGATACCAGAATCACACATTTTCATTTTAAGACATGTTTTTGGGAATTTGAATCATCTTTGTTGTAAAATATTATTATTTTCTATTTTCAAGTGTGTTTTTTAGACATTTAACAAAATAACATACATTTAGAAGCAAGTTATATTGAAAAACATATACATTTTGCAATTTTTTCTTTAAAATAAGACATTTTTAAAGACAAATAAGATTTTTTTATTGACAAAATTCTAAGAAATTCTAAAAAATAAAGACATTTACAACCATTTTCAATGGATTTTCATATAATTTTTGTATAAAAATGATACTATTTCATACTATATTCCAAAATGTTATGATTCACATAAATTCATGAAAACTATACCATATATTTGTAAGTAACATATTAAGAACATTATATAAAGAGACTTTATTTCTAAAATAAAGTATGAAAGTCAAAACAGTACTAATATATGTTATAAAAAAGTTGTCAAATTTAACATTTTCGTCAAGACATTAAACTAATAAAAAATATCATGTAGGCCAAATTCTTCATCGAAATTGGAATTTTCTGGAGCTTGGATTTCCTCAAGGAT
>LPNX010901460.1:1145-119045 GCA_001517045.1 Pseudotsuga menziesii | reverse complement strand
AAAAAAAAAATTAACCTACCTAACTACACCCCAAAAAACAATATATGATTTTTTTAAAACAATTAACCTACCTAACGACACCACATAAACATTATATTATTGGGTGTCAAAGGGCCGCCCCTCACTGGAGACGCGATTACAAGAATGTGAACCAGACAACAAGATGTACCAATTTAGTAGTTGTATGTACACTAACAAGAACATATGTGTACACTAACAAAAACATATGTATATACTGAAAATACATCTTGAACATGTAGAAGGAGTAATAGCCCTCAAAATTCAAAATGAGTATAAGTTAATGATTCATTCAAATAAATGAAACGATGTAATATCTCAACAACAACCAACTAGCTATTTATAAAATAAAGTTCCTTTCATTTTGCATGGAAAAAATGAAAGTGGTTTAACCAAAATTTGTTTTCCACACCAACCTTTACTAGGTATTAATAAAGAGATATATTTAATAAAAAATTGAAAAGTTGTTTATAAGCATTATAAATTGAAACAATAATATTAAAACAAATTTGTAAGTATTTATATTCTTTAATTTGTTACTCAAAATACAAATATGTATATCATTGTTTTTTATTATTTGTTTCTATAAATTTTCAAATCTGGAAATTTTATTATATGTGAGTGAGGAGTTCACATCAACTTCATAATTATTATATGTGACTAAGGTGTGCACATCAACTTCATAATTAATTGTTTAATGGTGGAGGCTAGTTGCATTAAAAAAGACAAATTACATTAATAATATGCTCATGATAATTCATTTAGTTTTTAATTTGTTTTGAAATTTTATTATATGTGACTTAGGTGTGCACATCAACTTCATAATTAATTGTTTTATGGTGGAGGCTAGTTGCATTAAAAAAGACAAATTACATTAATAATATGCTCATGATAATTCATTTTGTTTTTAATTTGTTTTGAAATTTTATTATATGTGACTCGGGTGTGCACATCAACTTCATAATTAATTGTTTTATGGTGGAGGCTAGTTACATTTAAAAAGACAAATTACATTTATAATATGTTTATGATAATTTATTTAAAAACAATAATATTAAATAAATTTGCAGGTATTTATTTTCTTAAATTTATTTTACAAAATACAAAATTTATATCATTGTTTTTTATTATTTGTTTTTATACCAAATAATAAAAAAAAAACACTTGTTTTAAAATTAAAAAAACATTGATTACGGGTCGCAACTATGCCATGGGAATCGGTGCTCATACCTGCATGGGCCCACACATTTCCAAGCTGACCTCCCAAGATCCATTAGACCGCCCGGATGGTGATGGTGACGAGCAGCGGTCAAATTTGAACCCGTCCTAGCCCTTCCAAAGGGGTTTAGCCCATCCTAGAAGTGTTGAGAAAAATTTACCCGTAAAAAAAAAATTAAAATTTAGAAATTACCCGTCCAGGTATAAGGTCTAACTAAAATTCAATGTTTCAAAAGAAGGGTAATTGTTTTCATTGCCCATAAAAATCTATTTGCACCTGTAGGCTACGGTGCTGAATGCAGTGGATGGGTCACATCACTGCTGATTGTGGTCATAGAGTTTAATTTAGATTTTGATTAAGTAATGTTTACAACGTTAAGCAATTAAATAATGTTTGATTATTATTGTATTCCCTATCGTTTGTTTGCACAATCTCTTCAATTTTACTGCATGACAGATAAGATATGAACATGAATACAGTGCATTTATGTCAATGACATGATGACAAGATAGGTAAGAAACTGTACTACTAATGGACTAGACTAGGGCGAGTGGAGTGCCCGTATTTAGACTTGATGGATGTAGATCGAGCCTTTGAGGCATTTAATAGGTTTTTAAAATAACATTAGTAAACTTAGAGTTGTCTAATACGTCAATTTTTTTAGTCAATACCCGGCTGAAATGCTGTGCACTACAAGTAATTGCTGATGAAAAAATCCTCCACAGTAGATGAACTCAGCTAATAGCTCTAGTTGAATCAGGAGGCTGGAAGGCCATCTAAATGACAAGGAAGTAGTAGTTGTTGGGAATACAACGTCCCTCAAAGTCTCACAGTATCGAAATGGCGGATCCTCATGGAGCGGTAGAGGGTGCCTAGAATGTCATTCTTGAGGGCTATTTCTAGTCAGGGAATGGAGATGAAGCTGTGAAACTGGTTACTCAAATGCTGGTAACATGTCCAAAACCAAATGTTGTATTATGGAATAATTTGATAGTTGTATGTGCTCGTGCCTCTCATCTATTTATAACATAAATAGATTGTCAGCAAAGAAGCCATTCGCTCTATGGAGAGAAAGCAGCCTCTCTATCACAACCTTCCTTTTCAAGAAGTAAAAGAATAATTTGGAGCCCTTGTTTCCATCCTGGATCCACTGTGATGGTACTTAGAATTTACGGATCCCTTTAATGGGTTTTAAAATTATAAATCTGAGTTTTGTGGCCACTTGTGGTTCTCATTCCCAATCCGAGCATTCACGATTTAATATTTTGAAGGAAAATGGAAAAAAAAGAATGAAAATGGTGAGAGAATAGATGCAAATGAAAAGGATTGAGAATGCCACTAGAAGGCACGTAAAGGAAAGATAACACGAAAATGGTGAGGGAAAAGACTGAGATGAAAAGAATTAAGAACGCTATTAGAAGACAATTTATGTTTTCTAAGTGTAGGAGTGGATTTCCAAAGAAAGTGTAGAAGCTCTCGGTGCTCTGTGATGTTGAAGTGGGAGTTATTATTTTTTCGCCAAGAGAGAACCTCTATGAATGTGGCAATCCCAGGTGATATGTTTGTTTATTTTACCTATAGATTGGTGTTGTTTTATAAATGTTGGATTGCTTTCTCTGTACTTTTAACACTCTGATTTTCTGGGTGATTGCCAATAGTTTGGTAGAGCTATGAAAATGGAATGTCCAAACTATTTAGGTTTTAGAAATTAAGGGTTTTTTAGTGATTCTTAAGTTTTTCATATAAAAGTTTGGAAATCAGAGTAGATGACTTGAATGGTTTACCCTAATTATCATGGGTAATTCATTGGATACAGGGTAAATTGTTGATAGTTTTTTGTTTTATTGTGTGTGTGTGTGTGTGTGTCTTTATTTTAGATGTTAATATGTAAAGAGTTTACTTTTAATAAAAAATTGTTTGATTACACATTTTAAAATATTAATATAATAAAAAACAACATATAATATAACAAAATAAATATATATATAAAAGTTAAATAATTTAATGTAAATAATAATTAATAAAAATGATTTCAATAATAATTAGAGACTATCATTAAACAAGCATATTGTTGTCTAAATCAATGGATCAAATTTCTTGAAGTGTAAATTATTTTTTCTTATAGGTAGAGAAAAACTTTACAACTCAAGAAATTTGATTCCTCTCTATGCTTGATAGATTGAGGTTCCAACAAGTACGACAGTGTGTCAAAGAAGCTTTCCAAAATTAAACAGGCTAAAAAATGATGATAGATAAAGACCAAAATTAAACAGGCTAAAAAATGATGATAGATAAAGACCAAAATTAAACAGGCTAAAAAATGATGATAGATAAAGACTTTCATTGGAGACATTCAATATGCTTATGTTTCTCTCTTTATGATGTATGGAAACAAATGTAAGCTGGACAATCTCTTTCATTTTCATGTGGCTAACTTCATGTTTTCAATAATATAATCCCAAATATTTTTGAAGAATATTAAAGAAATGGAAGGAAAATCTGTTTATTTATTAATTTGTTAGTGGAATTTGAGAGAAACGTTTGTTTATTGATTAGGTCTTAATGAAATTTTGCAATGTTTTGATGTAGTTGCTATTTATTTGAAAAGACACTATTTTATTTTCATACTTTTTTAAATGAAGAGTTTACTTAATTTATATTTTTCTATTGAAGAGTGATTATTTTTATAACTTATCATCATTGAAGGGATTGGTTACATGCCCCTTCCAAAAAAAATTAAGGGCAGCCCTTCAAATTTGACCACTGATGACGAGCGAAGGATTACATGGAAAGATGATTCATAGATTCTTTGAATAACGAATGATGAAAGTGCTAGTGAAATTAAATACTTTATATCTGGATAATAAAAGCATATAATGTAGCAATATTACAGGTGAGTCATCATCATAGCCCGGACGAACATCTATATTTTTTTTAAATATACTTGACGAGAAATGAAGTTACATGCATCAGAAAATGTGTCTCGGTTATGTTGGTAGGATTCCTTTAAAAAATATCATCAAAATCTCAATGTAAGAAAGAACAAAAATAAAGTTACATCACCAACAAAAATATTATCCATGAGCATGGTCACTGTATTTTTTTTTGAAAAAAATGGTCGTCAATTTTTTTAAGAGACAATGGTATAAAGGTCATTGGATATTAAACGCAAAAAATAGAGGAGCTAAAGAGGACTTATCCTTGAATATGATTAATCATCTTTGTTTTATTTAATTTTTTAATTTTTTCGATTTTAGCTTAGCTTAAAGAGGACTTATCCTTGAATATGATTAATCATCTTTGTTTTATTTTATTTTTTGATTTTAACTTAGCTTAAACATTGACTAGGTTTAAAAACATTAATTGAATATTAAAACTTTGATTTCTAACATGCGGAGAAATTATTAAATTATTTTCGAACTTCAAATAGTTATGATGAGGATAATAGTGTTGGTTAATATTTATTAAAATTAACTTTGATTTATTGAATTTTAAGAGAAAAGATTTTTTGAATTGATGTAAAATTTTATTTTTATAGTTAAAAGTTTAGAAAAAAACATTCATATAAGTCGTCATTATTTTGACATATTAGAAAATTATAGAAGTTTTTATTGTAACGAAGAATATAAAACTTTGATTTAATGTAATTGTATTATACAACAACAAGAACAACAACAACTACTACTATTAAAATACAAAGTATTATTTTACAACATCCTTTTTAATTTTACCATGATAATAAGAAAAGAAAATATATATTTTTGCAAGATGCGAGTATGCTAAACCAAGCCTTAGATCCAGAAGGAATGTGGCAGTTGAAATGATGGGCATATATGTAGACTCAGATGGTGCACCCACTGATAATAGAGAAGAATATGGGTCATCTACATCTTCGTCAAGTCCTTCATCTGCAGAAAATGTAGATTTTGATGGGGTGTCAGAATCCATCGATGAATTTGAATAATTTCAAATGAAACATTTTAGATATTTTTTATTAGTATGATGTTTGTAATTGAAACTCTGAAGGAGATTTTGATTATTTATATGAATCATTTGTTCTGGTATGGTCTAATATATGATTTCATTATGAATCACATCATAATTTCTTTTATTTTATATGGTGAGAGTGGTGAAATTATTTATGAAATATTTTTGTTTGTTTAATATGCAAGTTTCAAAAAAGTTGTAATTTATCTTTTGGAGAATTTTTTTTTCCAATTTAGGGGTTGATTATAAAGTTTTTGTAAACAACAGTATGGGATGTTTAGGTCATGGCTCTATTTTTAACCTAAAAAAAACGTGTATACTGGTATCAACACTTTTCTATTTGGGGGTGTTTTTTTTGCAAAAATCATTGATTTAGTTCTCATTCTTAGTATAAAGTTCTCGTTTCATAGTATAAGTGGTTTCCTTTAAAATGGAATCCAAATACATGAAAAATAGTCATTCAAGAGCATGGGAATGCAAGCCTTTTACATATGGATTTACTATATTTCAATTTACAGAGAATATAGACATAAGAGCAAATATAAATACATCATATACCCAATATTTGGCATCAAATATCTTCGTCAAAGTGCAAGAACCACTCCAACAAGTGCGCCATAAACATGAGAGTGTGGGGAATGGAGAAGAAGGAATTACAGAATATGGAGATATATGAGAATTCAACTGTACAAACCTTCAACCTGAAACTAAAACACATTCATTAATATCCAATGAGAGGGCTGAATGGACACTCCATCAACCAACTTGGAAAGGAATCCAACTTCCTCGAAATTGGTTCACAAGCAGGGAGAGTGAACACTCACCGTACAATGGACAAGCAAAATATCTCCAAAATGCCAAAGGCCAATTAAAAAATGATCAAAATCCATTCTCCTTCCTCATGACATCATTTTATTAACTTCATGAGTCCTCCTAAGGTCGAATTCTCCCCCATGGTCTTCCTCCAACTGATCTTAGTGGTTTAGTAACTCCTATTACACTTGTGTTCCTCTTCCTGCTCCAATTATCTCCCCAATTTGAATGGCTTCCCATCAGAATCCCAAATTTGACCTATTGGAGCCTATTTTTATGACTATCATTTCATATGCGTCGTATGTCTGCAATCAAGTCTGAATTTGTCATACTTGTCATAGAATATTTCATCATTTGTTGTCATAGAATGCATGAAATCTCCTTCTAAGTGGCACACATTGACCTCTAGTCTCTTTCTCTTCAATGGGAGTTACTCTCTTTTACTAATTCAAATTCCTTGGCTTGTTATATTCTATTTGACACCACATCACCCTCCAATAACGTTACATTACCCATGTGTTCAAATTTGGATGAAGATCATGCCAAGTGTGCCAGGAATCTAGTCACCCAAAGGCTCCAAGTGTTTTCGTGAACCCATGCCACCTTATTTTCTTAGCATTTGTCAGTTATGTGACCCATTTAAATGTGAATATGGTAAACTAAAGTCCTTTTGGGTTCCATATCTCCTTATTACAAAATTAATGTCTCCACCTCAACCTAGGGAGCTAGTAGGTTGGTGAAACATTATTTGCAAGTAGTCTTATTTCGAAATTATTTAATTGGGGACATGATATTGTCACGGGGAATAAAAACCTAACTGGGAAGAATTTTTTTGTTTCATAAGTTGTTGCATGTTTTTTTTTGTAGAAGGCCTACATCAGCACATTGTTTGCACTCTCTCATGGAAGAATTACCAAAATTGGACCCCTAAATTCCAAAATTTGCATTGAATCTTACTAAGAAAAACCATAGTTTTCAAATTCATGAATAAAACAAGCTCCAAGCAATTTCTGAAGAAATTAATGTCGTAAGTTGTTGCAAGTTTATTTTGGCAAGGCCTACATGAACACATTGTATGGTTTGGAAGAGGAATTTCCAAAATTGGACCTTTGGATAAAAAATATTCATTATCTCTTACCAAACAAAACCCTAGTTTGCTAAATCAAGAAATAAAACAAGGATTGGGGCAGGGGAACCATTTGTGATAGGTGGACCCGACTATAATCCACTACCATGAATATAACAAAGTCAATGGCTCATTGGTGCAAGTGCTTAATTCTATTATGAGGAAGAAAAAACCTTGAGTTGTAAAATTAATTCAAATACACAAAAGGTCCAAGCATACCATCATGGTGTCTAAATACACCATTGCACTTAAGATTTTTTTCTTGTACTATATAGATTTTTTATAAAACCTAGGCACATAGAATATTTATTTGGTTTGTAATACCCCATTTTGTGAAATCCCCTTTAAAGTACATTTTGTTTATTATTTGACATTTAATATTTGATATATGCTTATGCACTAGCACTATTATTATCTTCTGATAATTAATTGGACAAGCTCCAAACAAGATGGGGTCATGGTTCCTATAGGGACTAAGGAAAAATTACACTTATAAAACTTAGTCAAACATTAAAAATTTGAAAAACACAAAAGAAAAAGAAAATTAAAAGAGATCTAACCCTAACTAAATGCTATTTGGCACCTCTATAGAAAACACAAAGAAGATTTATGTAAATAAAAATAAAATGAAATATAAAAAACCCCAGTTTTCCAAAGGAGATCACTATTATTCACTTTTTATTATTATTATTTTCAACCATCATAAATTGGAAAAATAAGAGTAAAGACCCAAACACACAAGAACACAAGAAAAACCCTTGGAACATTGTGATAGATTTTGTATATGTGAGTTACATATGACCTATTGTTTAAGTGCAACCTGGTTCATATATTATTTATATTTATTTGAGCATTGAATGCCATGAGACATGAGTTTAATGTGGGTATACTTGAAACTAGGAGTGTTGCTAATATAATTGAAACTATTGAAAGGATGATTGTTTTTACTTGAACAATGGATAACATAGACATAGAATCCTTGAATTAACTATTGGGTGTACCAAAAGGTACAAGGTAGAAGTTTGTATTGGGTGTGTCTTCTATCTTGAGATTGAGTAAGAAAATTGAAAACCATAAAATTCTTGATCCAAAGGAACCATGACTCATTTTGGTGGTGATTGAAAGCAGACTCAGAGATTAAGGGTCTCTGCCAATCTATGGTTGGGTGGTTCATGGCACTATCCAACACATTTTCAAAATAAAATTACAGATAAGGAAGTTACAAGCTTCCTTCATGGATTCCTTGATGCTCATCAACCATCGACATCTAGACAAGTCAGAACCATGCCTGAACAATTTGAACAACTCATTAGGAAGCCACAAATGAAAAATTTTAGTAAGCTTAAATATTTTTTTAAAAGTTGTTTAGCACTAATCAATGACAACACTAATAGAAGAAATGAAAACAATAATAGAAGAAACCCCATATGAGTTGTGACCTGAAAAAATAGTTAATCATATCGGGAAAATAATGAATACAGGCCGAGAACTGTGAATGACTCCGCAAATAGGAGACTATTATATTTGGGCTGGGATGTCAACATATTGACAAGAAAAACATGGGAGAGCATGAATAAGCCGCGACTAAACTGGTATCCCATTCAACTAAAGCTTGTGAACTAGTCGAAGGTTCCACCAATTGGTAGACTAACTCAAGTACCTGTAGAAGTAGAAGGTTTAAGAACATATGCCGACTTAGAAGTTATTGACATTGTCGATGACACAAAACCATATCCTGCACTGCTGGGAATTGACTGGGAAATAGACAACCAAACCATTATAAACTTTAAGAAAAGGATATTATCATTTGAATATTCTGAAATAAGGGTGGTTGCGCCCATTGATCCGCTCGAAGGGTAGAAATATGTAGAGCCTGTATATAGTGAAGGTCAAGGAAATTATTTAGATCAGTTGTATAACATCATGTATTCAAAATAAGATTATATAAATCCAACAACTAATGGGAAACTAAGTTGGATGAGTGTAAGTTCATGCATGTTCGACTTAGGTGATGCCCTAGAAAATTTATAGAACAAGCTACATGAAGTCTCCATGAGAAGATGTGCAAGAATCACAAAAGCTGTTCGAAGTTCAGGAGCTGAAGCAAGTGCGATGCCTACATATGAAGGATTACCTAACCTTGCCTCTTTTTTTGGAAGAATTTGGAAAAAAGGTCACAGAATCAAAATGATTGTCCGCTCTGGAATATGTGCTGAAAGCTACGCCCGCTAGATGGTGGGTTACACACAAACATACTATATATGAATGAGCATAGTGTAAAAGATTACTGGAGATCATATTTGGGGAAGATATCAGTTACCATGATTAGAAATATACAGGATTGGCAGATCCTGTGGAACATATTGAGCATTCTCACAAGAACTGGAAAGAATATCCACGATAAGAATGGGTTCATCGATTAATCCACACTTTGGAAATGGTACCAAGGAATCGGTACACCACAATGGAGACACGACAAGGAATTGTCAAATGGGAAAGATTAGCTATAAGCTTCACCTAGACATTTGAAGAAATCCTGGTCGCAAACACGAATTTCCATCAATGCACCTTGATAGTACACAATTGGAAGGAGTGCTACAATATTACAGAAAAACCAGATGATGATGACCCACTTGAGATAAATATACCTGAGTTAGAAGGTATGCGCACAGTAGAATGAGTTGGTATGTGTGAAGATACACCTTACCCTGCTCGCTATGACTTGATAAAGTAAAAAAGAAAAGAAAAGTGGATGACCCTATGGAAAGGGAAAAGCAAGTCACAAGAAGCACGACAAGAAGCTGGTAAAGCTTGGAAAGAGAAGCAGAATGATCACATGAAATGACACCACCACGAAGTGATCTCATGTTGGCACAGTAATTAATTAACTTGCTGACAAGATACCTGTTAGTCATTATTCTGGAGACCTCGACACGATCGGGTGGCATACCTTGGGATCATGCCTACCATAAATGACAATAATCTTCTTTATTGATGCCAGCTAATTGAGAGTGTGCCAAAAATATTCCTTAAATGACCCAAATTTCTTCCCCATGACGTTTAAATGATGGATTACTTTCTAAGTAAATAATTTCTTGTGTGAAGGGAAACTGTTGAAAAACTGTTTTTTCTCATTATAAGTTGTGTCCACATTCAAAGTCATTATGCCTAGAACAAAGAAGAGCTATTATTTTCTGCAACTCAAAGAGTCGAACCCAATTTATGGTTATTACGATATCGAGTGTTAGCCCCATTGTGGAACCTGAAATCAGACTTGCATCACCTACTCCTATCATGGAAGATACTGCATGATATATTCCCCTAAGGAACCAACCTAGCCTAGTCACTTCCCAAGTCCCACCTCGACCTTTAGGAAAATGCAGATTGCAGGCACCAAGATTGTCACCAGCTTCAAAGGGGAAGCATGGAATGAAGAAGTAGAGAAATGAAAAATCTGTAGCAACACCACCAAGCCATGAAGAGCAAGAAGAATTTGAAACCAGGAACTTATTGCCACCATATATTCCACCAAGGAGGACGGATGCATCACAGGTTAGCATCCCTAGCAAGGGTTTTTCTACACTGGTAGCACCCAAAGCACAAAAAAGAATGATAGTACTTCATGATATCATGCCCCAATTACAAAATCTATCCTTTGAAGATTCTGACACAAGAAAATTAAGAGATCTCGATAGAAATAAATACATGAAACTGGTGAAAGATACACCTGATTCACCGAACCGGTTCATAGCAATGAAATGGGCGAAAGGACTGGAACATTTTGGGTTATTGTCATTACTATTCATCCCACACTTTAGCTGAAGCACAAAAGTGAAAATTTATGTAAATCAACTATTGGTAATATTTCATGGAGGATTCCTTTGGTTAGACAAACTGTATTCAGTTGATGTCGATCTAATATCAGTAATCACAGGACTTCCAAGGGCAGGAGAAAACCTAGTATCAGTGATGGATAAGGACAAAGACCCAACCCTGATTGCGAAGGTCAAGGATAAGTATAAATTAGTCAGGGATGACAACAGGTTCTCAATATCATCTATTAATGATCCTACAATTCAGATGACAACAACGATATTATCATATAAAGTGTTGCACACATCGCATCCAAATCAATGTACTGCAGGTGTAGTAATGCTATCCGCAGTCTCTGTAGAAGGAGTTCAAATTAATTGGTCACAATTATTGATTAATGAGTTGTTACAAGATGCATCCTCATCACAGGAAGATGGTACTGCTTTCCACTATTCTTGGTTGTTGATTTTAATCTCATTTATTGTTTGGTCTGAGCTGACAGACTACCAGCTGGTAGACTTACCTATTAGTTGCAAAGGTGCAAGATACCAGAACCTATGGTTCTCAGCAGACAAGAACATACAAACAAATAGTAACAATGAATTTTCAGTCCATAATTAAGCCTTAAAGCATCTAGTGAAGCACCAACTGAGACTTAGTGTAACTACTATTTCCCTGTTTTGATGACTTGTCAAATTTCAAATTGATCCACATTATGTTTCCATCCAACCATGGAGAGACCCACAACAACAGTGGTTGGAAACACAATATGTATTAAGGGAAGAATATTTATAAACATTTATCAGTGATTGTCCAGAAGAAAGACGATAGGAAGCACGAACAACTCAAGAGAAAGACATGGAGGTTAATAAGGGTTAACAACCCAGAAAAAACACACAAGGGACATAGCGAGACAAAACTCAGTCCAATTTGCCTCATTAGGAGCCACCACTCGAACATCAACAACAGGAAGGGAAAGACATAGAAGAACAAAGGGAACCTAAGAACAAGAAACAAAAGGCTAATAAGGAAGTCAATACCTTTAGTTTTGACGAGGAGGAGGAAACAACATTAGCATAAGCATTACAAGAAGCTACCTAGGCAAGTATCCATGACCTAGAAAAACAACATAATGAATTTACTACTACTATAACATAAAGGTTGGATGAAATCGGTATAAATATTGGATAATTCAAAGTTGCAGTAGATCATGAGGCCCAAGAACCATAGTCCCAGGATGCACCTGGCCCCTCTGAAGCGCCATAACCCTAGATACCAAGAGGATACCACCCAATTAGAGTGAAAATTCAAAGAGAAGTACTGAATCTAGAGACTCTAGAATCCAATGAGGTTGACGGAAGTGCTGGCCAGGTATTCCTATTTTTGTGTATGCCTTACAAAAAGTGATAGTTGTAGAAATTAGAGTATGAGAAAGTGCCCTCGGTAAGAAGGTGAAGCAATCCAAGAAGACTATTAATAAAATCAAGGCAAATATGCAAAGGACCAGGAAAAAATTTAGAGAAGGAGAAGAAAGTAAGTAGAAACTCAAAAATGTCATAACCTTGCTTGTTCGAATCTTGAAGATGATAAAATATTACAAGAAAATCCACTAGAAGACAAGGTCCTTAGATTAGGAAAGATAGTGGCTGACCTTAGGAGGAAAGGTAAAAAGATGGAGGAACAAATAAGACCCATCACACCTTAAGAATTGCTGAAGAGAAGAAGAGATGCAACAACTAAAGCTGTGAAGAGAATAGAAGAAGCAGAAGAAAGATGTGCTAAGGTTGTTGAACAAGTCTCTCAGCTTGGGAAACACTAATGGATGATGAGAAATCATAGATTATTGCAAATTATATGACTACATTTGAATCAAACATCACACAGATAAGAAATGATATGAAGTAGCTACCCTTAGCACAGAAAATCGCTAAGGCGACGAAGTTGAGAAAATTGCAGCAGCAAATGACTGTGCTGCACACAAAACAACATAAACGTGAAGAAAAAGTTGAAGAGCTACAAAACGAAGAAGAAAAAGTTACAGGCATCATTCAACATGTACATCAGAAGGTGCACAATATAGTGACATCAGTGGAGAAAGTCATGTCAGAACATGTCAGTTTCAACCTGGTGGAGAAAATGCAAAAGATAGAGGAAGAAGTGTGCACAAAAGTAGAGAGGGTGGTGAAAATTATGGAATATTTTCAAAAAAAAAATCATCCCAAGTCGAAACATGGAGGAATAGATTCGTGTGGCTCGGGACGAGCCACAGGTGAGTGTTGGGGGCTTGTTGGGCCTAGGGACAGCAAGGCAGAATTCATGCAGAATTCTGCCTAAAGTATGGAGAAGAGCTAAAGGAGGAGAAGAAGGGGCTACAACTAAGGAAGCACCATACATGATGTTAACACATATATTTAGCACAGGGATGAAAAAACCATGATGAAGGAGAAATAATAGGGGCTTGTCAAACTTTGGTTAAATGGTATAGTATAAGAGTATGATGAGAAGCAAGAACGATGAAGTTGTCAAAAGATCTAATGGTGCGATGTGAAGAGTTGGAAATCAATGGCCTATACTATCTCCTCTCTCTAAGAGGTGCGAGGAAGATAAAGTATGTCCGGGCATTTAATAGGATACACAGATCAATGGCTGTTGATTCGGCTCGAGGAGATCCACGATCCGTGTAAACTCCGCCATATGAAGTTGCATGTTTGTTAAAATAGTAGAGCCCAGTGGAATTAAGTACATGCTGCTCGATCTGAAGGCGACAAGATAAAGGCATATCGCATCAATGATTGTGGATAACTCCGGAGCCTAGACTTGCACGGTAGTTAAGACCCAAGCGCTTGGCGGAATCGAGTACGTGTCTTTTGATCCAACGGTGGGAAAATACAGATAGATTACATCAATGGTCGTAGACGATTCCAGAACATAAACTTACGCAAAGGATAAGATCGGGAAGCCTGACGGAAATTGGGTACGTGCCATCTAATCCAACGACGGAGAAATAAAGTCGATCACATCGACGGTTGGGGATAACTTCCGGAGCGAAGACTTGCATGGTCGTTACGACTTGGATGCCCAGTGGGACGAGGTACGTGGCACTTGATCCAAAGGTGGAAATTAAAGGTGAATTAGATCAACAGTTTCAAATGAGTCCAGAGTGTGGAAGAACACGACAGATAAAGGCGGAGAGTGGTCGCGGAATATAAACCGCTGTCCACGTGGTGAATTATGGCATACTTCGGAGGCTAAAGTGGTTTCGTGCAAACCACCGAAGGAACGTTCCGGAGTGGGGCCTTATAAAAGGAGGTTGACTTGTCCCGTGGGTGTTTTATTGGCTCCGGACGGGTGAAAAAGACATGCACATTCGTCAACCCACGACTATCATTTTCAAATACACCGCTACAGTTAACAGGTAAGGCCTAAGCTCCCGTAATTCATCCGTCTAATTTCTATTTATCAACTGAATTATGGATAAAGGGGAGGAATTAGAGAGTGGTCATGTTATAGATGACAGAGAGGAGTATTTGGTCGACGGAGACAGGGGCGTATGTGACCCCTTCCTATCTATAGGAAGCGTGTCCATTAGTAAAGAAAGATTATGGTATTACCACTCACAGGGAAACGATATATTGAATGTATGTAAATCCTTTCTGTATTACTTCGCCCTCGAACAAACCCTCCATTTCCCGGAATTTGCAGAATGGTGTGCTGTTAACTACTCCCCCTCTCACAGAATTATCATGAGTCAATCCACATCCTGAATACTTTGTAAAGTCAATGCTACAGTCATTCGAGAAAACCTCAATTTACCTGATAGTTACCCTGATAGCCGTGAGTCAGTGAATGAGTTGGTCCTTGTTGAATTTTACAAGAAGTGCGAAACTGAAATCCGTTTCCAATTCCTGTCTAGTATTCTGAAAGATGGTCAATCTTTAGATGGTTTTTTCTTACCTTACCCTGTGCATATTTTTAAAAATGAAGTCCAATTGGTAGTATCTCTAGTCTGTCAAATATTAGGTCTTGATGATGATTGTCACATGGGCGAAGTCGTCCTTGGTTTTTTGTTGAGAATAAGTTCTTTAGGCTCTGAATCTTAGTCAATTCCTGTGTTTAGTCTAGATGAGTACTTGGCCGAATCAATCCATCTTCAGTTAACCGAGTTTACAAAGGTTCAGTTCTTTAGATTTCAGACCTACTTGTTCAACATGCTGTTATGTTCCAATGTCACCGCTCTGCAGTTTTTGAATACTCTCTGTTCTTCTGATTTGCCGAAGCAAATCAACATGTTCGAATATGCCAATTCGATTATGTCAGAAGTGTATAAAATGTTGTTTGATGAAGAATTGCCTCGTGTTTTGGACGAGATGAAATGTTTGATGCAACCTTCACCCGAAGACCGAATTGGATATTGGTTCCTGCATAAATACTCCACTGTGTTAAGGATATATGGATTTACAGGGCATCCTTATAAGTTACCTGCTTTCTTAACCCTGAGGATTTTTTCTTTAGAATTCATGAGACAAAGGATGCAGTCTGAAGAAGAGCATTTTGGAGCTTTTAAAAAGTCTTCAAATATTAAATTCCCCCTCAAGGTTGGTTCTTTCATCTTCAAAAGTAAAGGTGCTTTAGTATTCATAGAGAAATTGCTGGAGAGTATGGATTTCCAAAGGGAGCCAAAGACAAATTACGATCCCCACCATGTAATCTCCTTGAGGAAGCAGGCCAACAAGAACAAGCCGTTTGATCACCAGTCTATTGAGGGGTTGGCTGAAATAGCAAATTTGTTGCAGTTTACTGAGATATCAAAGTCTGATGAAGATGCTCATACTATACCTGTCATAGCATCCCCAATAACAGAAGGTACTAGTATTGTGATTAAGAGAAGTCTATATGAAATCGAGAGTATGGAAATTGACGAAGATGGTTAACATAAAAAAGCAAAGTTGTTTCAAGGTGGTGAAATTTTAAATGAAGAAATTTCTGATGGTTTCAAAAAGGTTGCTCTAGTTCCAATGAAGGCTGTGAAAGTAAATCAATTTTCTTTTAAAAATATAGATGGTTCAGAATCAAGCCCGATGTTTAAGTCAAAGGAGGAACTCAAGATTTGTTACATGGAGAAAAGAAAATAGTCTCTGGAAGAGACAAGAAATTTGCTGCCGCGAGCGAGAAGTCTACACAGTCCAAAAACTTCTCTGGTTTCTGCTAGAGATGCCGAAAGAAATACATTCAAGTTAGCCATGGTAAATGACAAAAAGATGTCAGAGATGGAGATCTGGTTGGATAAGATCAGTATACCGGATAATATACAACTTCATAAACAAACCAGTGATATCATTTATTCAGATTTGTTACAAGCTATGGTAAAGATAAATAAATTACAAATTTTGACAGATAAGTTAGAGATTCAACTGAAACATGAAAGAGTCGAAAATAAGGCAAATGCCATCCAGATCAAGAAGCTCCAAACAGATATTGTCAGTTCAGATAACACCCAGGCAGTCAGGAGGATGCTAGAAGAAAAAGACAATGCTCTCCAAGTGTTGAAGAAAAAATTGAAAATCCTAGGTTCTAAGCATGTTCAGTCCTCTGAGCTATTGGCTTTGCAAGAAGAAAAGGACAAGATCCATCAAGAGATGATGGAGTATAAAGGGAGAGCTGTTGAGTTACAGGAAGAAAATGACAGGTGGGAAGGTGAAAGAAATGAACTGTTATCTCAAATTTCCTTGATGAAAAAGGATCAAATTGATGAGAAGGAAATTATGGAGGAGTTAATGAGTCAGACTCCCACAGGTGAAGACTTGTCCATTGTGAATATCGAGAAGCCGTTGGACGATTTTTTTGCAGATGATCTGCTAGTGCCTATGTCCCAAGTTAGTCTAAAAGATGAAGAAATCAAAGAACTAAAGACAGAGAATGCAAAGATCAAATCTGAATTGGCCAAAATGAATGAAAATAAAAACAAAATACTACAAGATAGAAACCAGTTGCAGAAGAAGTTCAATGAATTGAAGGAGAAAAACATAGGTAAAGGTCCCCTGCAAGGAGCAAAACACATTATTTGGGACACGTTGTCTATAGAAATTACCAAATTCAGGCATTATCTGGATTTCATTGATGATTAGAATATTTTGATCAATTTGTCCCACCAAAGATTAAAGCTAGTGAATGAACACATGGGAAAAACACCTCTCACCACAGCTCAAAATGCATAGTGCTGTGGGATAAAAAATTACATGATTTGGGGATAAAAGACATGATATCCATAGTGCTGTGGGCTAAAAAATTTATTCACAAACATCATTTAATGAAGACGGTCCAGGACATAACGGATGAAATGGTTAAACAAGTCAATAACTTCAAGCAGGATTTCAAGGAGCTATTTGAGGACGGCCTACCTTCTTTTTGGGATGAGGAGGGATGGATGTTCTCTCAGGAGCATTATCACAGCTTGCTAGTTCAGAATCACATGGACCACTCTAAATTCGATGACTTGGAAAAGAGTATAATAGGAAAAACTATTGTGGATAAATTAACAGAGGATTTCGAAATTTTACAGAAGTTCGCAATTATCAGAAGCAGATTTCCCAAGGTGTCATACGAAGCTTACATGGAACTTGAAGTGTCAATTCGAGAAATGATGGAATGTGATACCCCGAGCGGAGAACAATGGAAATCCGTGGAGAGATTTGGAAAGACCAAATACATCTTGCATGCATAGAGACAGGTGTTATACAACAAGGAGCTGACTGGATGAAGACAAGGAGCTGACTGGATGAAGGCATTTTACCAAGCTGATTTTTAATTTATGATCTGTTAGGATTGGAGCAGTAATTTATTGCTAGAAGTTAGGGATTTAGTTACAAGACTCTAAATTAAGCCGATCATTCAGTTGTGAATCTTCTTGGAAGATCTATTATTTTTTGTATATATTGGCATCTTTTTTATGAGATGGGGGTTGGAACCCATCGTGTTGTGGACTGATTTTAGAGAACATATCTATTTTTGAATAACAAAGTGAATGCATGAAGGTTTATCAGAGATTCTTGTATCATTGATATTACAGTCTGTGCTTCTTTCTTTATGTGATCATATTTCCCCAGTGTAACACTTCATTTTGTTTCTTCTTCGTATCTGAAATACAGCGTTGGGTGATTAGAATTCATATGTTTATTCTCTAGTCATCATTTCCGATATTTTATACATTTTCTACTAAAGTTGACATAGAATTCATCTTTGATGCTCTGTGTTAATGGACTGTTTCCTTGTCTCTTCTGTTTTCACCTGGATTAAATTGAACGACTGTGATGATGTGATTATCTTGCCTTTGATGAATCTCGTGTATATGTCTTTGTGATATCTTTATATGTATGTGACTCCATGCCCAATGGTTATGTGATTGTTTCAGCCATACATACAAATATTTAAATGTTATTTTATATCTGGTCCTGTTAAATCTGTATTGAGAGATCCCTCTCTGGAAGAAAACACCAGTTTCTTTCTAAAGTGGTTTTGCTGTTACCTTGGAGTTTACCTTTTACAACCTGGGTACATTCTGAGTGCTAACACATGAAATAAGAGAAAGGACGCTGTGAAAGAGGAAGTGAAAGAGAGGAAGAAGAAGAGGAGGAGGCACCGAAAGAGGAAGCTGCTCTAGATAAGGAAGCCGCGACAAAAGGATGGAGTGTGACACGGGAAGGTACTACATAATATCAACAACATAAGGCATGCAAGTAGCATAATGAACGGAAAATGATAGTAAGAAATAATGATGAGAAAGTGATGGACCTTAACGATCATGGGTACGAGCTCAGCTGGTGCCGACGGAAACCACACACATGAAGGAATATTTGTAAGTCAGCTCATTAGTGCCTCCCATTAGGTGTTTCTAGAATAAGAAAGACAACCTGTTAGATGAATATAGAAATTCGACCGAGAAAGTGACATAAAAGGAGTCTGTAATGACTCGATATTGAGTCTGTATCGAGTCGGTATTAAGTTTGTATCAAGTAAGTTTGGAGTCTATATCGAGTTTGTAGTAAGGCTATAATAGAAGGAACCCAAGCTATATGTGGGTTAGAAATTCTCCCTATAATCAATCTTTACAGTTAACTTTGAATTGTAGACTCTTGTTGGCCGAAAGGCAAGATCTCCTGGTTGGTGGCTCTAGATTGTTGAGTGCCTTAGAGTAAAGGATCTGTAGCTGAGTGCGTAGAAGAGTAGGAAAGGTTAAGTCGATCCATGATGTGTGTGGATCACTAGTAGATTAAAGTAGGAAGATAACATAGAGAATATTAGAAAGCATGAGAGGGAGGAAGAGTCTATAAAGTTAGAGAATAATATATTAAGCAGAGTCTGTAGATTAGTGCGCAGATGAAAGGTGCATCTATTTCTTCATGACAGATGAAGAGCACCTTGTGGTTTTCGCCTGGATGGGTTTCCACGTTATATCATGTGTATATGTATGAATGATGAATATGTGTAAATGTTGTATTGAATGAATGGCTGGTGGTTTTCTTATAAATGAATATATGTATGATGGTTTCATCGTATTAACTGGATATGATTATGCTACATGTCTGATGTTGATTCAATAAGTTTCATAAGAGAAGATGGGGAACATCCTAGCTGTTGAGGAACTGTGAACACAAATAATCCACCCTCAGACTTCCTTGCGAGCCTTGGTGCATAGAGAAGGCACTAAACATACTCCCACCCAATTGCAGAAATGTGGTTCTGGAAGTTACCTATAAAGAGAGATATCTCAGGTGAGACGACATCTGTGTCGTAGATGCTATTGACTGAGATCTGCTCTGTAGGGATGATATCTTGGGCTTTGTTGTGCTGAGCAAAAGGGACTGAAATTGGGTTAGGATATCTAGATAAAGGGACAAAAAATCCAACAACATCAAATACCTGGAGAGAAGGGTTAGTTCAGACCTTAAGGCACCGGTTGTATTGGAATTTCAGACATGGGTGAACAGATTAATGAAATCAAGGACACTGAACTTGCTAGAGATTCCTCATTTTGGAATATTCCTGCAAGTGAAAATGTGCACAAACTTTTCTACTATCATAAGTACATGTCGATTTCTTATGGTTGAAAAGGCCCATATCCATTAATTCCAAGTTGATTGAACTAATAATTGGACTACCTACCATATGAGAAGACGTAAGCCTCATTCTGGATAGAATATTGGATAAATTACTTGGAAAGAAAATGATTGAAAAATATGGAACTCAAATGGATAATAGAGGGTTTTTAGTTGTGCATATAAATGACAAATCCATGAGATTTGCAGTCCATATTCTAGCATGAACTCTATTCCAAAAGAGTCGTCATGACCAAGTCTCAACAACAACCATTTCAGCTACAACACAATGAGTGGAGGGAGTACATATGAACTAGTCGATGTTCCTATTGAATGAGTTTATAGATGACTGTCAAGAAGCATAGGAAAATGATACACATTTATATTCTAACTGGTTTCTAATATGGATTGTGCTAGTGGGATAGAAGGCACCAAAGGATAGTCAATTCTTTGATAGAAATAGGAATCCAATCTTAGTAGTAAGTTGTTCCAAGGAAGACAATCCACAAATTATAAATGTTTAGGATCTAGTGTGGCAAGTTCCATTAGCATAATAAGAAGAGGTTACACAACACAATAGTTTAACATCCCACCATCCATAGAAAAGGATACTGAAGGAAGATAATTTCCCATTGAATATGCACAACAATTTGTGCCAACTAAGAAAAGGTCAGAAAATAGTCAACTTGAAGAATCATCAAAGACGAAGAGAAAATCGTCAAAACCTAGTCTTACTTAGGTTTTGACAAAATATGACATGGATGAAATTGGTTGGGAGATTAAAAATTCCATTGAGGAAGTCATGGATAATGTGGCCATAAAGGAATAATTAGAAGATCTTGTGACAAAAGAAGAAGAAATTCTCATAAAACTTGAAGAAGAATTTGTGACCATGAAACGACTAGTATTGATGTGCAAAAGGGAAGAATGACATAATAGTGTGGGAACACACTTAGGTACACATTTTCATAGTACACATACAAATTTTGTCACACATATGTAGATCACAACAAATTCACAACAAATCTTGGATATTTCATTTGTAGCTTTGGTATTTCCCACTCCAAAAATACATAAGTCAACAAATCATGTAGAAATTATCTTGTCGCATTTACCTATGGAGGAGCTAAATGCATTGCATACATCTGTTGCGTAGGAAATTCGAGGATGTCATGAGGTTTCCTTGGTTGAATGGTGTAAAATCCAATAAGAAAAGGATGCATTATAGGAGGAATGCTTATAGATGAAAACAAAGAAAAATAATACTACAAAAATACATTAGAGTTGCAAAATAAAGCACATGAACTAGTCACAAAAGGTGACCAACTGAAAAGGAGTGTGGAAGAAATAAAATAGAATAACTCAAAACTACAAAAGGAATTTGAAAAAGCATACAGTGCACTCCCATAAATTCAAATAGACAACAAACTCCTCCAGAAGAAAAAAAGGTTGAAGATGGGCAAGGCGATTCAAGGTCTGTGCGCTAAGATCGAGGATCTTGCAGTAAATCAACAACCAATAACTCCTCTAGAGGCCATAGAAGAGCGTGAAAAAAAACAAATAAGAATGAATATTGTGATTGGAAATATTAAACGTTGGAGCTAAAGTGTGAAGAGTTACATGAAGAAATGATTAGATATGGGGAAATTTGGTTGCAGATGAGGAACTGAAGGAAGTAGATCAAAGAATTCAAGTTGCACAAGAATTAGAAAAAAAGATATATGACAACTTGACTAGTCTACCAACTACAGAAGATAAGAGAAAATATGGGAGAATAGATGAAACAACAAGTAGAAGTAATTAGGATCCAGGATGAAAGGCAAAATATAGCCAATAATCTTGAACAATTACAAGATGAAGCCATTCTCATAACTTAACAATTTGCATAGTTACACGGGAAATCAAGGAAGTTGTCAGTTAATGTACAAAAACCCTAAAGTCGTCTCCCAATGAGAAGGTGGAAGTAGAGATTTTGGCCAAAGAAGGAGAAATGAAAGAGAACTTTGCAGCTACATAGGAGACTACAAAAGTTTGTAGAAACAATGCAACCATACATGCTAGAAGAAAATATTACGTTTTGATACATGATATTGCACAAAATAAATTCATGGGAAGAAGCTGGAAATTCTGCGTAAATAAATTCCCTTTCCATTGATGTCAAAGGGGGAGAGAACTGTAGGAATATGAATGATAGGTGGAGTAAAAATATCTAATAAGGGAGCCTCATACTCAAGGGGAGTCCAATTTTGTTTGGTGTTGAAGTCAATGCCAAAGGGGGAGATTGTTGAACTTTGGCGTGGTCATTGATGTCAAATAAGAAGCATGACGGTGTCAAGTAAGAAACATGAATCCTTTGAATCCAATTTGAAGAAGTATATATAAAATATGTATGCAAGTCTCATAAGTGCACAAGAGCCACCAAGTGATGGAAATCTAGTGCACAAGACCCACCAAGAGATGGTCCTCTAGTGCACAAGTCCCACAAAGTCAGTAATGATATAAAAGTGCACATCGAAAAAAGAATAAGAAGCTTGACCGAAAAGTAAGAAGAGGTATCATCGACTCCGAGGAACCCCAACTTGTGGACACATCATTTGAGAAAGAATAGTATACATAGGCGAGAGATGGAAATGTTGACGTAAGCTTGGAAATGCGCAAGATGTATTATTTTGAATTTGCAATCTTCTAATTATTGGGGTATCAATGGGTCATTGATATAGAAGAAAGATATAGCACAGAGCTGAGTTCATAGAACAAATATTGAAGCACAATAGTTTCACATAGTAGAGCATGTATTAGGTGCGCACATAAGGAAGTGAAGCAATTGGCAGAACAAGTGTGAATTTATGTGCGTAAATACAAAAATAGTGTGAGGAAGAAAATATACATCTATTTCAGGGTGGAAGGACATGGAAAGGATATGGAGTTGTAGATTCACTCCAGATGGAGTTGGAGAAGTAAAGTTGAAGGATGGTGAAAGATAGGAGATTACAATATCCTCTTAGGCTTGTTCTTGAACACAACAAGTAGGTGTTGGCGTAGAGGATTGGTGTCCTCATAGCTTGGATCTTGAATAATTCAAGTTAGTGCTTGTGCAAAGGATTGGTGCCCTCATAGGTTGGAGGCTCAATATTGCAAGTTGGTTCTTGCGTAAAGAATTGCTGTCCTCATAGGTTGGAGCCTCATACAACGAGTTGGTGCTTGCTTATGGGATTGGTGTCCCAATCATATTGGTGTCTGAGTGAGTGGGTGCTCACATCTTATTATTTGTATTATAATTTTCTTATTATAAATGGTTTGTTTGTTAATGAAATATTACGTGGTATAACAATTGTTCAAAATGGTAAAAATTGTGAAATACTAATTCACCCCCTCTCTTAGTATTTCCAACATCTTTCCACCTTATTTTAGTGACATGATTGAATTTGATGATAAAAAAACATTGTAAAATACTTTCCATAAAGCAAGACTTTGTTATGAACATAACAAAAATAGAGTTGAAGTGTCAAAAAATTGGAGTGTAAAGAAAAGGGATAAGGCTAAACTATGGAAGAAGGGTTATAAACTAAGTGCTTTCAGAAACCAATCTAAGTCTACACAATACAATAATAATATGAAGAAAATTAAAACACGGTCAAAGTTTCCAGTGCAAAACTAAATTTAGTTTGTTGGACATGCATGAAGAAACATGGAAGGGGTAGATTTTGGACCCTTAAAATGCTGGGGTTGTGGTGAAAACCATCGGTTTGAGAGATTTACCACACCGTAGTGAGGCTATCAAAACTATGTATAATATCTAGGAATCTTATATAGTTCGAGATATTGCAAGAAGCGAAAGAATTTGTGGAACATTGGATAACTGTAAAGTTGAACACCAATAATCCATTATCGAAGTTGATGGTAAGATTGTTGGTAAGTTAGTCTCAATACTTATTTATTTAGGGTAATGCAAAAATTACATATCCCCAAAATTTGTCGAACATTGTTCTATAGAGAAACACAAATATAAACAAGCATGGGTAGTGCAACTAGCTATCATAACAAAAAATAAAGTTACTAAGCTTATCAAAGGTTGTTATTTTGATTTAAATGGGATAAACACCAAGCCCGATTAATATATCTCACCTTTGGGATTGTATGATATGCTTGTGGGTATGGATTGGTTATAAAGACATAGAGAAGTTTTAAAATGCTACAATAAAACATTTACATATGTTTCTATTTAAATGGAAAAACGCAAACAATAAATGGTATACCTCAAAAGGTATCTATAAGACAGATCTTATCCCTCCAAATGAAAAGAAGCATAAGAAAGGGATGTAAATTGTATGTAGTGCAGGTAACAAATCTGGTTGAAGAGACTAAGACTAAACTTGAAGAATTCCCCTCTTTGATTGAGTTAAAATACGTGTTCCTGATGAGAAACCTGGTTTACCTCTGAAAAAGAGACTTGGATTTTACCATTGACCTTGTCCTTGGCGCTGTACCTATTTCAAAGGAACCATATAGAATGCACACCATAATTGATGGAATTAAAGTTATAGCTGCAAGATATGCTAGAAACAGATTATATCAAGCCAAGTGTTTCCCCATGGGGAGAATCTTCCCCTTTTGTGCACAAGAATGATAGAACTCTTATATTAAGCATAGATTAAAGGCAATTAAAAAAGGTCACTATTAAAAACAAATATTCTTTTCCTAGGATTGATGACTTGTTTGATCAAGTCATAGGAGCTACAATGTTCTCTAATATAGATCTATGATTTGGTTACCATCAAGTCATAATTAAATATCAAGATATTCATAAAACAACTTTTAGGACTTGCTACAGACATTATGAGTTCGTGGTCATGCCTTTTGGGTTAAGCAATGCACCCACAACACTCATGTGCCTCGTGAACAACGTATTTAGCAAATATCTTGAAAAATATGTATTTGATATTATAGATGATATGCTCGCCTATTCTAAGACTAGAGAGGAGCATGGAGAACATATGAGAATTGTATTGTAGATTTTAAGGGAACAATAGCTATATGCAGATTTTAATAAGTGCGATTTTCATAAAGATAAGATTCAATTCTCGGGCCGTGTGATTTCTTCCCAAGTAATTGTTGTCGATGGAGAAAAGATAAAGGCTATATTGGAATAGACTACACCTATAAATCTAGGTGACATTCGTTCATTTATGGGCCTCGTTGGTTATTATAGGAGGTTCATAGAATATTTTCTGAAATAACCTACCCTATGAATTCCCTCCAAAAGAAGGAATCTAAATTCATCTGGTATACAAAATGTGAAGAGGTTTTTTAGAAGTTAAAACACTAACTTATTACAACCCCTATATTGAAATTTTTTGATCCTTATGGATATTTTGTGGTTTTCACAAATGCGTGCAAGGAAGGACTTGGAGGACTACTAATGTAATATGGCATGGTAGTTAGTTATGAGTATAGAAAGTTAAAAGTTCATGAAAGGAATAATGTTACACATGATTTAGATCTATTAGCAACAATACATGCTTTAAAGATGTGGAGACATTATTTGCTTGGAAAAATATTTTTATTGAAAAATTATAATATTGAGTTAAAGTATTTGTTTGATTAACGGAGCTTGAATGCATTACAGGAAAGGTGGCTAGCCTTCTTAAATGAATATGAATTTGAGATAAAGCATATAAAAGTTAAGGAAAACATAATTAGAGATTCCCTAAAAAAGCATTCATGTAGTCCATTTGATGACGATAAGTCATTTTGAAAATGATCTTAGGGAGAGGATAAAAACAAAAAATGGAAAATGATGAGAATTGCAGGAAGATTGTAAACAATTTACAAAGCCTTAGGTTTAAAAAATTAGACCTTATTGGCCAACGGGGGTTAGAGAAATTGGTAATGAGGAGTCGATATGAGAAGTTGTAAATGGAAGGTCACAAGTTCAAATCCCCCATGGGTACTTACAAATTTTTTTTAGACCTTATTAGCTCATCATCAATATTTTTAAATATGGAAAAAAAATGAAAAGTGTTATATGATTACACTCAAATGAAAAAGGTATGACATATCCCAATACTCAACAACCTCATTTACATAATGGATTTGAAGATCAATGAACTATGCAATTGCTGGAAACTATAAGTTGATATATTACCCACACCATAGTGAAGCTATCAAATATGTGCATAGTATCCATGAAGCTTCTATAGTTGAGGATATTGTGAGAAACCCAATAATTTGAGTAGCATTCGATAATATACAAGCTGAACACTGGTAATACATTATCAAAGTCGAAGGTAAGATTGTTGCTAAATATGTATCAATACTTATTTATTCAGGGTCATGTAAATGTTACATATCCCCAAAAGTTGTCAAACATTGCTCTTTAGAGAAACACAAATATAAATGAGCATGGATAGTGCAACTAGCTACTAGAACAAAAAATAAAGTAACTAAGTTGATCAAAGGTTGTGATTTTGAATTAAATGGGATAAACACCAAGGCCGATTTAAATATCTTGCCATTGGTATCGTATGATATGCATGTGGGTATGGATTGGTTAGAAAGACATAGAGAAATTTTAAACTGCTACACTAAAACATTTACATGTGTTGATGAAAATGGCCAAACTCAAACAACAAATGGTATACCTCGAAAGGATTTGTGAGATAGATATTATCCCTCTAAATGAAAAGAAGTGCGATAAATGGGTGTAAAATATATGCAATGTAGGTAACAATCTGGGTAAACAAACTAAAACTAAACTTGAATACTTCCCTACTTTGATTGAGTTCAAAGATGTGTTTCCTGATGAGGTACCTGGTTTACCTATAAAAAGAGACTTGAATTTTACCATTGACATTTTCCCTAGGGTTGTACCTATTTCAAAGAAACCATATAGAATGAGTACACCATAATTGGTGGAATTAAAATTATAGCTACAAGAGATGTTAAAAAAAGATCATATCCTCCTAAGTGTTTCCTTGAGGTGAGAACCTGTTCTTTTTGTGCACAAGAAAGATGAAAGTCTTAGATTATGCATATATTACCAATAGTTAAAGAAGGTCACTAATAAAAAAAAACAACCTTTTCCCAGGATTAATGGCTTGTTTGATTAAGTTAGAGGATCTACAATGTTCTCAAAGATAGATCTATTATTTGGTTATCATCAAGTCAGAACTAAAGATCAATATATTAAGTAAACAACTTTTAGGACTTTCTATGGACACTATGAGTTTGTGGTCATGACTTTTGGACTAAACAATAAACCCACAATGTTTATGTGCCCCATGAATAATGTATTTAACAAATATCTTGACAAAATTATACTTGCCTTTATTGATGATATCCTTATCTATTACAAGAATAGAAAGGAGCATGAAGATTCAATACTTTGGCAACGTAATTTTTTCCCAAGGAATTACTGTACATCCATAAAAGATAAAGGCTATAATGGAATGTCCTACACCCAAAAATGTAGGTGCCATTCTTTAATTTATGGGCCTTACTCATTATTATAGGAGGCTCATAACAAATTTCTCTGAAATAACCTACATTATAACTTCCCCCCAAAAGAAGGAAGCTAAATTCATCTAGTCTACAAAATGTGAAGAGAGTTTTTAGAGGTTAAAACACTTTCTTACTAACCCCCTTATATTGAAAATTGTTGATCCTTATGGAAATTTTGTGGTTTGCATATATGGGTGCAAGGAAGGAATTGGAGGATTCCTAAAGCAAGATGGTATGTTAGTAATTTATTAGTCTAGAAAGTTAAAAGTTCACGAAAATAATTACGCTAGACATGATTTAGAATTAGCACCAATAAAAGTGAATAAAACATGCTTTAAAAATGTCGAGGCATTACCTGCTTGGAAAATGATTTTTATTGAAAATTGATAATATTGGGCTAAAGTCTTTGTTTGATTAGCATAGCTTGAATGTGCAATAGCCAAGGAGGATAGCCTTCTTGAGTGAACACACCTTTGAGATAAAACATATAAAAGGTAAGTAAAACACAATTCTAGATGCCTGAGCAACAAAAGAATTCATGTACTCCATTTGATGATAATAAGTCATTTTGAAATTGATCTTAGGGAGAGGATAAAAATAGCCATGGGAAATGATGAAAATTGCAGGAATATTGTACACAATTTAAAGCAAAGAGCTATAGGAAAAAATATGAAATTTACATTTTAATTCATGATGGGATGTTAATGTTCAAAAATACAATTTTTGTCCATAGTTCTGTAGATTTAAAACAACTTATTATGGATGAATTCCCTAGAATTCCATATTTAGGCCACTCTGGATATTATAAATTGTTGAAAACCATTAAGAAATTATAATTTTGGCCTCGATGGAAATCTTAAATTGTTGAGTATATTGATAAATGTATGGAATGCCAATAGGTTAAGATTGAGCACCTACATCCAGCCTATTTATTGCATCCCTTGCGTATATAAAAATGGAAATGGGAACCATTTCCATGGATTTATCATAGGTTTTCCCAAATCTAGTAAAAGGTATTATTCAATTATGGTAGTAGTAGACAAATTGAGCAAGGCTGCTCATTTTATTCCAATCAAGTCTACTTTAAATCCATAAATAATGTTGATATTTTTCTAAAATAATTGTTCAGGTTGCATGGAGTCCCTAAGGTTATTATATCTGAGAGAGACACAAAGTTCACTTCCAATTTTTGGAAGGAACTATTTACATGTTTGGGAACTAAATTAAATTTCAATACTACTTATCATCCTCAATAAGATGGCAAAATTGAAAGAAAAAATCACGTTCTTTAAGATATGTTACGTTTGTACATGATGAATAGTCCTAAAAAGTGGGAGGACTACCTTCATCTAGAAGAATTTGCTTAAAATAATGGATACTAGACCTCTGCAAAAATGGGAATGTTCAAAATCCTTTATGGCATAAAATATAACACTCTAGTTACATGGGATAATCCAATATATAGAATCATGATGGGTCCTGAACTGTTGAAAGGGTTGGAGCAATTTTTTAACAAAGTTAAAGAAAATTGCAAAATAACAGGATATTGACAAAAGAGCTATGTTGAATTCCATATAATACCTAAGGATTTTGAAGTTGGACATCATGCACATCTCAAAGTAAAAGCCAAGAAAAATTCCTCGAAATTAGGAAGTCCTAAATTAGCACCAAGGATATTGTGGACCCTTCTAGATATTAGTTAGAGTTGGACATGTTGATTATCAGTTATCCTTGCTAGCTAATTGTTGTAATCTCACAAATCACATAAGGTTACCAATAATACACATAAGAATCAGATAAACATACAGAGACAAGAGACAAGAACAAGTAATGGAATAACATATAATATTATAGAATCACATGAGGGTCCATACATATACAAAAATGAACTAAGTTCTTAATTAGCTCAACAGCCTATTATATATGATTTACAAAATGGTTATGAGTAACTACTTTTCGGTTCGGTCAACCGACACGACCTTTGGAGGCTGGCCTAATCTCTGATTAGTCGGTTAACTCGACTAGTCGGCTCACCGACTAGCTCCTCCAACATCTCCCCCAGGAACAAAATATTTCTTCGCCTCGAAGATACAGGGGAGGTACTCAAATATATGCTGTCTGAAATAGTTATTGCATGATTTGTCCTCATGGGCTGTGTTAACCAATGGACGGTCGTTTCTAAACACAGACTTCTACAATAACTTCTGCCTTGATGGCTAGTTGGTATTGAAACTATTCCCAACTACGTAGAGCATTTTGGATATCGATGGTCAAGGTTGTGAGGCTTGATAGATTCAACATCTTCTCTTGAATGGAACAGTCTGTGATGTTTTCCAAGTTAGGTCCCAGTGACTGACCCTTTTCATCTACTGTATCTAACAATATTTTCATTCGTGGGTAGATATTGTTGAGTGTGCTGATGTTTGAGAGTTCTTGGGTTGTCCATTGATGCGCTTGTTTTTCTAGATTTTCTAGCTTTGCTGTTTCTAATATGATCTGGTCCTGGATTGTACGTCTCATGGTGTCGTCCAGACCTTGTTGTTTTTCTAAGTTCTAGATGTGCTCGTGGGTCTGTCGAGCCTGTTGGAATACCTGTCCATAATAGGTGTACCAACTACGTAGGACTTCTTCCGTGGTGACAAAATTTTCTAAGTGGTCCTGCAGTACCTTGTGTGCCTCGAAAAATGCTGTGTACTGCTGCTTTAGTAGCACAAAATTTTATTGCTTTGATCGTCTCTCTTAATCTGCAGCTATGTCAGTAGGTTCGACATGACACTTTCAAACAATTGGTATCCTATTTCCCATGGTTTTTCGATGTCGGTACCAGCCATCCCTGGTATCACTGTTTGTGTCAAAGTCCTGCAATTAGTCAGGAATTCGACTTGTTCTGTTTTCATTTTTTCAATTGTTTCTTGTTTTGTTCAATTTCTTATTGATGCTTCTTTGGTGAGTGCTTCCAAGAGTCTATCTAACTCTCCATCTCTTAGATTTGGTGTTTTGACTGCAAAAGTCGATCCCAGTTGACGAAGGTGGATAGCTGTCAGTGTTTGTTGTTTCTGCTATTCTTTTTTTTTCTTCTTCTCTTTTCTCTTACTCTTATGCTTAGACTTCTGGACCAATTCTGATCCTATCGGTACTGATGTTGGATACCACTGTGGTGTTTGGTGTTCTTCAGTTGGTCGATTCTTAGTGGACTGAACTTTTGCTATGGTAGGATTATCTTGCTGGGTTTCTGGGATGGGTTTTGTGGTTGTTAGTGCTTCTAATGGTGGTGAAGATGGTGGTTCTAGATTGTGATGAGACTTTGGTTTTGGTGGTGGTGGTGATGGTGAATGTTCTGGAGTTAGAGGAGTGGTCGAAATATTTGTCGGTATGGGGTCTTCGACTTTTGTTTGAGGGTCGACAAGATTGTCGATTCCTTCATCTTCCATGAGGTTGTCGATTTCAACATCTAATGCTGCTTGATTACCTTCGAGGGGAAGTAGTCCCCTCTCTACCTCATTGACTGGAAGGTTTTGGAAGGTTGGTGTAAATGATGAAATGTGGGTTGCGACTACGGTGGATGTTGGGTTGGGGTTACGAATGTATGATGATTTGATAAGTCCTATGACTGATGGTGGTGATGAAACTTGGTCGGTTTGTGGAAAGAGGCTTTGTCAGATAGAGCTTGACTCGACAAGTTTGTGGGTGGTGTTGATCTGCTGGGCTTTAAGGAATAGATTTGGAAAATTGTTGATAAATCACTGAAGTTCAACATATTTATCAATTTTTTCCTTAAGGGTTCCAGGGATAATCTCATTGTAGCTTGGTGATATGACCACGGTTGAATCTGGTGTTATTCTAGTTGGAGAATGTCTTGGTGATTTTGGGATTAAATTGATAGAATCTATTACGGATGGGGTAGAAGTTATTACCTTCTTCAGCCTACCTTGTTTTGCTCCTGATTCGACAAACTGCTTGAATTAGGTCTCAACAGATACCTTGTTTATTGCAGCATCCTCCAGGATGTTGGCAACAATAGCCAATAGTTCTTCCTCATCTTCTGACTCCTCTGATAAGATGAGTTTACGCTTCCCCTTCCATTTTCCCTAAGTTCCTTTATTCTTCCTTGAGGTTTCTATTTCCTTAGCTATTTTACCCAAATTTTATTTTGTCATAGCATACTCTGGGTTGTCTGATTGACTATCTTCCTCTATCTGTTCTTCTCCTTTCACCCGTTGTTGAGTTGGGACGATAATGTTTTGTTTTGTCGATGTGACCGCCTGCTGTTCAGTCGGTGTATTTTCAATTTGGAGGGGTTTTTTCTCCTCTGTCGGAGTTTCCCTTGAGGTGAAAGTACTAATATGAAGGTTGAATTCATAGTCTTCCTCCTTCTCCTGGTCGGTCAATGGCTCTATAATGACTTGATTACTTTCTTTTGCAGCCTCCGGTATGGTGATGTCGGTTTTGGACTGCCTGGACAACTCTGTGAAGATAGCCTTGACTGTTGGATAGTAGTCAAGTGGCTTTACCTTTGCTATAGACCCTTGCTGATGCCATACTATTGTGTGGTCTAGTTCTAGTTGGATATGTGTTGTAGGAGGCAGACATCTTTGGATGTTTTGAGGCACCCTCCGTCTGGCTATTCGGACTTTCATATTTTGAAACTAGTGTTCTAGGAACACTTTTTCTTATTCTTGTTCTAATGGGGTGCTAGCCATTGAAAATGTCTTAAAGCACCACAATGAAACTGGTTTGGATCCAATAAATATTTATTCTTGACTAGACATAGGTGGTACATAGCTATCCATATGCAGTCGACTGTGTCCAGTGACAGTCAGGTCGGTGGACACGATTTTGGACACTATTTTGGGTGTGGTGGCTTAGACTTGTTTGATTATTAACCCATTTGAGTTTTTCCCTGTCGGTTTTCTCGTTAGTTTTTTGACTAATCCTTCCTTGATGCCTATAGGAATAACCGCCTTTGTTGGACAACCCAGTGAGTTTGTAAATGGTTTCAGCTGATATTTCCACTGGTGTGTCGAAGTAGAACTTCCCATTATGGTATCGGCTAATTATCAATCTGAAAATAGTTTCGTTCGTTCCTCCAAAACTTTCCATGAGCGGTGCATTCACAAAGTTCATGATGGTGCTATGATTTACCTTCTCTGCTTCCTCTGTCATTTTTAACTTACCTCGGTAAGCCCATTCTTTGATTTCTGCCCATTGTTTTTCCCACGAACCTTCCCGTAGTTTTGTGTTTTTAATGTTTCTTAATTGTTTCACTAGTGGACTTATGACAGATTCCAACTCTTTTACTTTGGCTTTCATGGCTTTGGTTTGTTTTGGGGCCATTTTGTCAGTTGTCTGTTTGGCTCTCTTGGTAGTTGATTTTCTCAAGGGGGTTTGGTAATTCTGTCGCTCTAGATATTAATGAAACAATATGTGATTTTTGATTGGCGTAGTATTTATAGGCAGAGTGGATGTCAATCTTGTCGATGGTGTTATTAATGGTGGATTTGATGGTACATGACGCTCTAATCAATCCCGAGTTAATACGTTATGGTTTCGACGCTCCCTCTGACTGTAGTCATGATGGGTTGATTTGACATTTTGATCCTCTCGTTGATGATGAAGGTATGGTTGATCTGTGGTATGTCGATGGTAAAATTGTCAATTATTGTCGAATGGCCTACTACGCTTGTCGAAGTTCATTTTGATTTTCCTTGATTCTTTTTGGAGTTTTTAGGTTTTTTGCTTTTTATAGAATTTTGTAATAGTTATAAAACCATTTTTTTTTAGTTTCGATATCGTTTTAGTCGGGCACCGTTTACTAGCTTCCGAAATACTGTGCCCTATAATGTTCTCAGTCGAACTGATCCATTGGAATTGATTTCTTCGATAATATAAGGTCCCATCCATTATGTGTGTAACTTTTTAGGTTTTCCTTTTACCCGACTGTTTTATAGTAGTGCAAGGTCTCTGATCGACAAATTCTTATTTTTGATGTTTCGGTCGTGCCAAGCCTTCTGTTGTTGCTTATGAATTTCTTGATGTTGTATAGTAAGCAGTCGGTGTTCTTCTAGTTTGGCTAATTGCATTAGTTGATCCTTTCTTGCTTCTTCGACATTGATATGCAAGATTCCTGCTATCACTGGTGTCTGCTGTCGAAAATGTAAAGGAATGTCTGCTTCTTGGCCATAGACTAGTCGAAAGGGTGTTTGGTCGGTCGAGCGTTTATATGTTGTTCTGTATGCCCATAATACCGTGGGGATTTTCTCATCCTAGTCATCTTTTTCAGTATTACAGATTTTAGTTAGACCTCTTGTCAGTGTTTTGTTGAATGGTTCTATCACTCCATTTGACTGAGGGTGATAGGGTGTGCTTCGTCGATGGTCAATTTTGAACTGTTCTGTCAATGCTGTAATTGTTTTATTGATGAAGTGTGAGCCTTGGTCACTGATTAAGGTTATAAGACAACAAAACCTAGTGATACTGTTTTCATATATGAATTTGGCAGCTACTGCACTAGAACAAGTGTCGACAGGTTCTAATTTTTCCCATTTAGTGACATATTCAACTGCTGTCATGATATATGTTGCTCATATCCTTTTTGTTGGGATTGGAAATGGACCTATAAAGTCAATATCCCAGATTTTGAATGCGAGGCTTGGGTTTACTGATATTAAAGGCATTTCTATACTAGGTAGTGGTCGACCTAGACGTTGGCAGCAATCACATTTGCTCATAAAATTTTTACAGTCTTTGTATAGCGTCGACCACCCTAGTCCTGATTGTTGGATTTTCTTTGCAGTTGTATCCGAACGAAAGTGTCCTCCCGCCGATCCATAATGTGCTTCATGCATAACATTTTCTCGTTCATGTTCTAAAACACATCGACAGAGTACTTCGTCCAAGCCTATTTTGTATGGGAATCCGTTGATTAAGGTGTATGGGGCTGCTTTCATTGCTAAAATTTGTTTTTTCTTAGTGTTCATGCCTTCTGGTGCTTGACCATTCTCTAGAAATTGCACTATTTCATCTAACTCTGCAGGAACATATTCTATTCGGAATAAGTGTGCATCTAGCAGGTCATCTTCAACTCCTATTGGCTCCTCCCCCATTTCAATTCTCGACAAGTGGTCGAGCCCGACATTTAGCTTTCCTGGTTGAACGACGACTTCAAATTCAAAGTCTTGGAAGAGCAATAGTCAACGACAGATTATCCCATGGTGCAAAGGTTTATTGGCAAGGTATTTTAATGATTAATGATCTGTATAGAATATGAAGGGGTTAGCTTGTAGGTAGTGTCGATACTTTTGAAGATAAAAGACCATCCCTAATGCCTCCCTTTCTGTCGTGGAGTAGTTGCGTTCAACTTTGTTTAATTTTCTACTACTGTATATGATTGGGTAATCCATGCCATCTTTGCCAGGTTGTGTCAATATTTCTCCTATTGCTAAGCCTGAGGCATCAACATGCACATGAAATCTGATCGACCAGTTCAGGAATCGAAGAATGGGTGCTTCGACTAATTTTCTTTTTAGTGTGTGGAAGGACGTATCACATTATTCTGTCCAGTTAAACTCTTGATCTTCTCTTAACATTTCTTCCAAAGGGTATGTCATATCAGAGTAGTGCCGAATGAATTTTCTATAGTAACCTGTATGTCCTAACAATATTTTGACCTATTTTGGGTTCACTGGTGGTTTTAAGTCAAGGATAATTTTTATCTTTGCAAAGTCGACTTTGATACCTTCCTTGCATACAATATGCCCTAATAGGACTCCTATAGGGGTTAAGAATATGCATTTATTTATATTGAGAGATAACTGAATCTGTTGGTAGTGTTCCAACATAAGCCTTAACCATTTACAGTGGTCTTTCGGCATAGAGTATATTGTCAAGTCGTCGAAGTATACTGCCATTGTTTTGTAGATGTATTCTTGAAATGTCTTGACAACTATTCTTGAAAACACTGTGAGCTGAATATTTATTTTCTCATACAAATAATATTACCATAAAACTTGGTAAATGAGATAAACCATAAGGTAAATACATATATTAATGATAAGATGAGAGATGATATGTTACAATGGTGGCCCTGCCTTAAATATGGCTTGGGCATTTGAAATGAGGAGACACCTCATTTCATAACCTAACTTAGTTAACCTAATTATTTAATGATTATCTTTATTTTATGTTTGTTACATTGCCACTCTCTTAGAAAGGATTTGTCCTTAAAGCCTTATAATGTTGTCGCGTTGTTGTTTGTGATGTCGTGGCTGAAGAAACATGTCGATACAAACTGCTAAGTGTAGAGCATAACTTTCGATCTGTGGATGGGTCAATCGATCCTAAATTGATTTGTTGTTGACTGTTGGGATTTTTGACTGATCTGTCATTAGGAGCTTTGATCATATTAGTATCATTATCTTTCGACATTTCCCACTTTTTAGAGTTTCGATTTTTATGGTTGGGATGTCGATAGGGAGTTTTCACAATGTCATTTTATTTTACGAGTGTCGTCTTTTGAGTTGGAAGTTGTATTTTTGTCCCTTGAGGTTTTAAGGTTTCCTTCTGTATCTTTTCCAACTGCACGTAATCATTTTGAAACTTCTTAATCACTTCTACTTGCGCTTTTATGTCATCTTCAGACTTCTTAAGTTGTTCCTTAAGATATTTGTTATGACTTCTGATGCAATCATTTTCTTCCTGCTTTTCTAGAAGTTTCCCTTCAATGTCTTCCATAGATTGTTCTGTCTTTCGACTATTTTTCAACTTCTTAATTTTTGTGACTAGTGTTTTGTTATGATTTCTTAATCTGAAAATTTCTTCGGAATTGTTGGATAGCGTTTTATTACTTTTTGCGATCTCCGACTTATGAGTCCTTTTAGAGTCGTCATTTTTTTGTTGAAGAACTTTTATCTGTTGTCGATACTGGTCGATCACTGACTCTTTATTTTCTAATTTATGTCGTATCTGCGTTAGTTATTCATCCTTGTCGCTAACGATTTTGTTCAATCATTTTATTTCCGCTTCATAATCATTTATTTCTTTCTTTATATCTTGATTTTTTAATCTCTGATTAAAATCGTTTTCGCTTTTTAATTTCTCAATTTGGGCAGACAATTTTTCTATATGATTTTTCTGATCGGAAATTTTTTGTTCCTTGAGCTCTTTTTGCATCTCATGTATTTTAATTATTACTTCCGAGTTCATATTTGTGTCTCGTAATTCTTCATTGTCTCTTCGATAACGCTTTAACTTGGCTTCTAATTTCTCTAGTTGTAGTCGCAAACCAGATTCCATGATCTCTGATTTCTTCCACACTAGATGATGATGGTCTTCGATTTTTTTTTATTTTGTTTTCCTTTGACTTCCCCACCTAAGTTCAATCTCACTTGCTTTTTAGTATCAATTATTATGCACCTTTTTGATCTTTTATTTCCCTTAAGTTTTGTAAAATGTGAGTAGATTGGGTGGTTGGGAGGAATGAGTGTTATATTCCCCACCCAAGTTCAAATCTCACTTGCTCTTTACTAATAATTATTATGCACTTTTATATTAAAAATCAAACCCACTTTAAGAAACCAGGTGTGGTTTCACTTTTACCCTCTTTTTTTTTTCATTTTACTTTTATCTTTTCTTTTTCTTAACTTTTCTTTTTTAATCTTTTTTTTTTCTTTCCCTTTTTTTTCGTTCTTACCTTCTTTTTCACTTTTTTTTAACTCTTTTTTTTGGGGGGGGGGAGTTACTTTTACCCTTTTTTTTTAATTTTTTAAGGACAAAGTCCTATTTTTTTGGGAAACCCAAATCTACACAAGGTGTAAATAATGTGAACCCCAAAAACTTAGGGAAACCCTGGGTGATAAAGCCAAAAATATGGCCAAAGGCCAGGATCTAGCCAACGAGGCTTTGATACCAAATGAGCCAAATATTTATTCGCTCATACAAATAATATTACTAGAAAACTTGGTAAATGAGATAAGCCATAAGGCAAATACATATATTAATGATAAGATAAGAGATGATATGTTACAATGGTGGCCCTGCCTTAAATATGGCTTGGGCATTTGAAATGAGGAGACACCTCATTTCATAACCTAACTTATTTAACTTAATTATTTAATGATTATATTTATTTTATGTTTGTTACACATTGCAGGTGCATTTTTGAGACCAAATGACATGACTATGTAGGCAAATGAACCAAATTCACCTATGAAGGTTGTCTTTTTTATGATCTTCTTTGGCTATTGGCACCTGATTATACCCTGAGAATCCATTCGTAAGTGAATAGCATTAATGCCCTGCGAATTCATTTAGGATTTAATTAGCATGTGGAGTTTGGAATGGATCTGTTAAGGTAACCTTGTTTAATTCATGAAAATCGACATAGATTCGTAGTTTTGTCGGGTCATGCTTTTTCGGTTGGATGACCATTGGGATTTCCCATTCCGACTGGTCGATGGGGTAAATTATTTTGGCTGTAAGCATATTGTCGATCTCCTTTTTGACTATTTCTTTATATTTATGTGCCAACTTATAAGGCCTTTTCTTGATAGGTCAGGCATCAGGTTTGATGTCTATCTTCATCTCACCCATTTCTGCTACTAATCCTTTTAATTGTTTGTAGTCTCGTGCAAATACATCTTGAAATTATTTTAATAAGTCGACGATCTCTGTGGTTTGTTCTTCGCTCCAATAGTCACCAATTCTTGCTATTTTCAGTCTATTATCATTAGAAATGTCAATTTTTTTAGCTTTTACTTTTGCATCCATCCATTTTGGTGCTTTACTTTCATTAGTTTGCCGAAAACCTTCTTTGAATTATGAAAATGTTGTTGGAAAGTCTGCTGCTGTCATTCGGTCGGTGTCATTTTTGTCGGTCGACTCAATTTTGAATATCATTTTAACTATTTTGATTGTTTCCAGGTGATCAATCTTCCATTGAAATCTCTTCCCATCTGTGTGTTCATTTTCTAATTGGAGTCTTGTTGAGTGTGGTATTTTGTTGGATCAAATGTTATAGCATGTCGTATTTGGTCAACTTCTATTTTGTGTCGACTCGTTAGTATTCGATTGTATAAATGTTTTTATCTACTTTGTAGCTTCGTCTAGTTTTGTGTCTTCCTGTGTAAAGCTAAAGTCCTTAATGAAATTTTCTCTAAGTTCATTCCATAAGAATGTTTTGCCTCGTGCTTCTTCCATTTTATACCACTTGTTAGGTAGGTCATCTAATGTCGAGGGAATCTTAAAACTAACTTCTATCAAGTAGCCTCTATAAAATATCAATAGAAAACTATCTAAAGAGATTAACCCTACTGAGTGATAACACCCTATCCAAGGCCCAATAATAAGTAAGGAAGCAAAGTAAATAAAACAAAACGGTTACCTCAAATATGATAGCTTTAGAAAATAACATCCAAATATGTAAGTGCACCACAAATCTTACCTCCAAATCCTTCATTATTAGCAATTCCAAGAGAAATGGTATAAGGATATTGTACAAAGCTTCAAATTACAAGCAACAATAATGAGAGAGAGGATCTTCTCTTAAATATGAGAAGAAGAGAATGTCCCCCCCTTTAGTATATCATGCATGTAATGAGAGTAGTGACACATATAGGGGCTCTCCAAAACCCTAATGTGCCACCTCTAACATAACTCAAGCCATAATGGAGTTAACTAAGCTTGAGCAAGACACCGAGTGCCCCATATAGAAATAGATCCATGCAAATCCAAGAGATGTGCACCACATATAGGAGGAGTATCTTATGCATATCAATATACATGTTCCACCTATGGATTTAACTCAAATTTTAGGTAAGGGATACCCCTTTTGGTGGATATCCCATGCATAAGATTCCACATTTAGGAGCTGACCCATGAGGAGGGTGAAGGTGTCACCTTTATAAGGAGATCCCAATGTTTAACAAGAAACAAATGCATGGGTGAAAAGAGAGTGCCACAATGCTCTCTTGGATTATGGAAAATACCTGCATGCACCCTTGTTGAATGGGGAGGTTCCCAAAATATTCTCCTTTCAATTTTTTACCCCCTAAAACCCCTTTTACATTGTTTCTTGGCATTTTTACCCCCACCCCCCCAAGGGACCTAAAAGGTGATGCATGTTGCTAGGGACATGGTGATTGAATTAGATTTTTACATTGGACCCCAAGGAATTGGACACCTACCTAAGGCACCTATATTATAAGATACTAATTTGGATTTGGAGGTATGAGTGAAAAAACCAAGATAAACTTTGATCACTAGGATCTAATTTCACCTAGGTAAAAATAACACTCCAAAATAACCATAATACAAGTGACTCACTCAGGCTAGCCCTTTTACACATGTAATGGATGTAAAAAATTTACAAACAAATTCCTTTGACCATGACAAAGGGAGTGAGAAATTACATACAACTGGGAAGAAAATTGCTTGATGCGGATGGGGTATTAATGAAAGGTTAATGGCTAGATAATGTCTTATGTCTGTTGATCATCCTAAATGGGTGGTATGATATGGATTATTTGGATAATTAAATCAATACATTGATATAAAGATATAAATACACACAATAATTTAGCGAAAAACACAATAGTATAGTAAAACCCAAATTATATTAATGAATGGACTAGAAAAACATTGTAAATTGTAAAGCAGTGCAAACTAGCTCTATATGGTGGTAGATTATCTCTAAAAATATATGTGTTGGTTACACTCATGCATAAGAACTGAGCTACAATGAGGCCTTTTTTAACATAAATCATAAATGATAAAACCTTAAACATAAAAAATCCTAACCCCGAGATATGAAATGCCAAAATATTTGTGGGCCCTAATGTGGTTAGTTGATATGTCAACTTCTTGCGGGCACAACTTTTGTGTACGATATATGTTTGGAGCACTTAGTGACCCATTAGAAAGTTATGTCCAAGAAGGAATTTGTGTTATTTTCCCTTAAAATGTATTCAGCGATCATCTAAGTTTTTATGTAAAAAAACAACATCATTTAAGGCCTCAAAACGACCTCGAAAGATCAGAACCTAAAAAAATATTTAAAAAAACTACCAAGCAAGAAAACCGTGTCTTTGAGTCAATGTGTAGGTGGGCGTCCAACAATTTCCATATAGATCATTCCTCACCCATTAGGAAAAAATGGACTCCATTGCACCGACATCCCTCATCAAATGGGGAAACTTCTGTTAAATTTGACTCATGGTGAGCTACTTGCCTTTGTGAAGAAGTTACCATGCTTTGACTACCCGATAGAGTTGAATATTATGTAGTTGTGTTCCATTCATCTATGTTTCCATGATACAATCCACTGTATATTTTTTGAGGCAGTCTATATTGGTTTATGTAGGGTTCAAATGCTCAACCACCTTTGACGTGTCCAAGAGAGGTGGAAAATATGGTGCAAGCCAAGCAAAGGGGGGATATTTAATTCAAAATCATTCTCACCCGCATATTTCATGATGGTTTACTGCCCATATAAGAGTGGTGTGATATTTATTTTGGGCCCTATGAAGCGCTCCTTATACAAATGCAACCACACCTTATCCCCAAATTGAAAATTGTGTGGAAGTCAAGTAGCTTCTTGATGGTTCGCTCTATCTCATACTTGAATCTCTTAGGATGGTGGATTCAAGTAGCTCCTTGATAGTTTTCTCTATCTCATCCTTAAAAATATTAGGATACCTCTAAGGATGGACTTTGATGGGTGGTGTTCCCATATCCAACTCAATCATATTCTCAACACCTTCATCTAGTGGCCTGACACGTGGAAGGTCTCCAAATACCTTCTCATGATTTTGAAGAAATATCTTGATCTCTTATGGATATTGTGCTATGTCAAAGGTGGTTCCTTGAGTGGTAATGAGGAATTATGCAACCCACATAATATATTCATGCCTCAATATAGACCTCGTGCTATGTGAAGGCACCCATTGCTTAGGATAATTGTTGATGCCTTTCAAAACTATCTACCTCCCATAAGGGTCTTTGAAGCTCATTTCCGACACCTTTTAATTCATATAATGCTATCCAATGGAGTACAACCATTGCACTCCCAACACAAATTTGGTATTGAACAGATTGACACAATAGAAGCTATATGTCAAGGTATAATCTCTTATTATTACTTGCAATTTTAGAATCCATCTAGAATAGTCCATGGAATTGTTACCTGGAATTATGACAACGAAGCCTTAAAATTTTTTTGTGGGCATATTCCTTCTTTCCACTAATGTTGCATCAATGAAAATGAAATTATTAATAGCACCTCCATCAACCAAAACTATAAATGTTTTCCCTTGAACCTCTCCCTTGAATCTGAGAGTATGTGAGCGGGGTAATCCTGTCAAAACTGTAATCTTGCCACTTTCTTGGGGTGGATATTCATCTTATATCTCATATGATAACTATACATCAACCAATGATTCCTCATCTTCCTCCTCAGCTTCGCTCATTGAGAATACTTCAATGTAATGCACCTTTCCCTTAGCAAACTTCTAGCTTGGAACCCATGTCTCTTGACAAGTGAAATATAGTTTTCTCCTCCTCAATTCATCTCCGTCTCTATAAATGTTCTATTTCTTGAAAGTGTTAGTCAACTTATTTAGGGGAGGCCTTTGATTCTTGATATTGGTGGGAATAATAGCATCAGGAAGAAATCTTGTTCTTGGTATGGCATATTGTATATATCTTAATATTCTCATTTCATCTTGCAAGGTGGATAGTCTGTAGGGATCCACCCACCCTTTCAATGGCTCTGCTAATCCTTCTATTAATAAAAGGATCAAGCAAGATTTATCTATGTCAGTAACCATCACAACTAGATTTAAGAATTAATAAATATATTCTTTAGGAGTTACGATCTATCTTACATTCTCTATCTCTATGAAATATATCTCAGGATATTTTTGATCAATTCTTTCTATCAACCTCCTGGTGAACTTCTCATATGTTATCACTTGCTCATGACCCATAATTCTCATGCCATTGAACCACCAATCAATCGCTTCATCATGAAGATGTAGGGTAGGCATTTTGATGGAATCCCTCTCGTTCATTGGGTTCAATTGAAAATATGTGTCTATTTTCTGGATCCATGAAGTAGCAGTTCATTTTGATGAACCATAAAAATATCACAGAGAGATATTACCAATGGAATTCTTCAACTCAAAATTATGAACATGTATCCTATTTCCTTCTCTTGGAAATATCTTGTATTGGGTTTCATAGAAGTCCTCGAAAGGTAATTCTCTTATGCATTCTTCACTCAAATTCTGGTACTCTACATAATGATCCTCCCATGAAGCATTTGATTCATTCACTTCAGGCTCTTGATATCACCCTTAAAATCAAGAGGTTGATTATGTTGCCCTGTATTTGAAAAGAGAGTCTCACCAATAACCTTCCCTCCTTCATGCTAAGAGCCAATGTTTTTCCCTTCTCAATATTTGCTTCTCAATTTATTGGACAAAAATTCTCTAGTATCTTTCCCCAACTAGATGATATTATGGGAGAAATATTGAAATCCTTTCATCATGCTCTAGACAAAGAAGTTGAATTCATCTTTTTCATCAATTCTTGATGTCTCACTCTCTCCTTGGATATTTCCTTAAGTGGAACTAAATTCTTCTTCTACAAAGGGATATTATAAATATTTATTCATAGGATACAAGTTTCTATTTGGAATCATCAAGGATTACCTGATTAGGTGCAAAGGACAATGCTTTGATACCACTTTAATGTACCTTTTCAGGATTAAAGACACACTAGGAAATCTTTTTCAAAAACACTGATTAATTTATTTAGAACTTGCTTCAAACACCACTAAAATTTTCCTATTATCCCCAAATTTTGTTTTGAGGTAAAGTACAACATTTGGAAAACCTAGAGTAACCCAGACAAACTCTCAACTTTGACATCTACACATTCTTTGGGCTACACCACTCCTAGGTAGACTCCTTTGGAAAAAACAAAGGCTTCACCTGTGGCTTCTGGTGTAGAAATGGAAGTGGATGGTCTAAGATAATCCCCAACCAACTATAAAACATTGATAAATGTGATTGGAAGTGGATGGTCTAAGAAATGGAAGTGGATGGTCTAAGATAATCCCCAACCAACTATAAAACATTGATAAATGTGATTGGACTCATTTTGACAAATTTTAGGATCTAGGAGGAAAAATACAATTTCAAGACTTCACAACTAGTCACTTTACAGGCGAACCCAAACAACACTAAAGGGTATCGAATTGCAGGTTTAATGGGTGGGATGAGTTTTGATTTTCCCTATATACTAGAAGCAACATTCATATCAGAAAATAGAGGATCAAAAGTTAGTTTATTACTCCTAAATTGAAAAATAGTCAAATCAAGCATCAAACGATTAATACAAGAAAATTTTAAAATTCTGCAGCATGGAAGCATAACACTGAAACTTATTATTTTATAAAACATGTATTACATATAGAGACTGAAATAATATAAGCCACATTATTCTAAATCAATATCAACATCTGATACAACAACTAGTTTACTTAAAGGTTACATCAAACTCTACAATTCGAACTAATAGATATTCAACACTTCATTTAGATTTGAATGGGCATGAAACTTCACACAATACATGCAATTAAAATTAATGAGAATGTATGAATTCCATTATCCTCAATCACTAATTCAATAATCAACTAGAACAACGAATAACAGGGGTGCATCTCCCAACCGGTGACAAGGGGCACATCTCCCAAGTCCTTGAAGAGCTTAGAGATATTCAATTTGAATAAAAAAGGATGTGAAAGGGTTCTCTCAACCCATTTTTATAAGCTATGATTGCTTCTTGTACTAGTTACTTCCTAGATAAGATACAATGCATTTGGTCCTCTAGCTCATTCAATGCGCCCTCCTTGACTAAAGTGGATATTTGCAACTTTATGAGACTTTTTCCTTCATTTCCTTGTTTTCCTATTTTAGCATGATTTTCCTTGATTTGTTGTTGCTTTCGTTATTTTATTCGCTTTTCTTTCCCTTTTTTTTTGAGTTTCCTGCTTTTCACTAATTTTCTTGCTTTGTACTGCTTTCTTCCAGTTCTATTTTTTGCTTACAAGGAAATTCAATAGGCCCACATAATCTCTTGGGCCATCTAAGAATTTACAACTCATATAGAAATTAGTTAATAATTAAATACTCTAACTATAGGCTACATTACTCTCCAATGCATTAATTTAATTAACTAGATAATTCATAGGCCATAATTTATCCCAAACTACTTTTGATGAATTTATACCTATACTCATATGGATTAAATGAGTTAAGGGGGAACTAGGGAACCACTAAGGAGGGTACATTATAGTTGACATGGAAAAAAACATTGTTTAGGGCCTTAAAATGGTCCCAAAATATCAGGACCTGAAAAAACATAAAAAAATTGAAAAGATAGAAAGCCTTGTCTTTGATCTAGTGGAATAGGTGGGTCTGCACCAATGTCCATCTAAATCAGTCCTTCGCCATTAGGAACAAATTGTTCCAATTGTGTCAATATCCATCATCATATGTGGAAACTTTTGTTGAATTCAACTCCTAGTAATCCACTTGCCTTGGTGAAGAATCTACCTTGCTTTGATGACTCGATAGAGTTGAATGTTATGTTGACATGTTTCCTTCATCTACGTTTCCATGTTCTGATCAATTTTAGATTCTTCGAGTTAATCTAGATTGAGTTCTGTAGGGGTAAATACTTAGTCACCTCTAAGGTGTCTATGAGAGGTGAAAAATATGGTTGAAGCAATTATACATTAAATACTAGGTGCAAGCCATGGAAGGGGAATATTTAATTTAAAAGTATTCTTATCTGCAACCTTCATGATGGTTTAAGTCCCATATAGGAGTGTCCTAATATTTTTGTGGGGGACTAAGAGGTGTTCCTTCTGCAAATGCGACCATACCTTATCCTCAACTTGAAACTTGTGTGGAACCTGATGTTGGTCATGTCTCTATTTTTAATTGGCATTGGATTTATCTATGATACCATAAACATGTTGTTTGATGAGTTGGATATGTTTAATGAATTTGTTTTATTTATCTACCTTGGCCTGAGCATGGGAGGACTCTTCCTATGTATATGTAATGGGTATAGCTACATCAATGGGGGAATATGGTTGAAACCCCAAGCACACTTGAAAGGGGTTGTGAGTAATAGAGTTGTGGACGTATATGTTGTAACTATGTTAAACATATGGAAGGTTCCCATCCCATGTGCGTGGAATTTTGTAGTTGTACGTGTTCAATATATGCATAGTCATCATGTTTACCAATTTTTTCTTCCCATCCATTTGGGGTTGAAGGAACTCGATTTGGTCAGCTTGGTGTCCATTAGAGACCATAAGGAGGACCATAAGGTGTTGAGGAAACTACTATCCCGATCTGAAACAATGGTCTGTGGTAACCAATAATGAACCCAAACATGCTCAAATAATATCTTAGTAGTGTCTTCGGTTGTGATAATTTACGTACATTATGTTATAATTTCCATCTTAGAGAACCGATCGACAACAGAAAAAAAACATAGTCATGTCCATGGTTGGAGGAGGGAAAAACTGACATGTAATCCATCGATACTAACTCGTAAGTATTGTCTAGGGTAGGCATTGGAGTGTACATCCATTACTTCTTGATCATAGGTTTAGCGATGGCACAAGTAGTGCATGATCATATATACATGATCAAGCCTTTACGAATTGTTTTCCAGTAGAAATAGTTTTGAAGAACTACTACTATCTTCTCCACGCAGAAGTGTATGACCACCCAACTATAGTGTTCCTCCCAAATTAGCTTTGCACACTCACTTGATGGAACAAAAATGTAGCCCAAATATCACAAAAGTGAATCCTAGAGGTGAAAGTATGGAACTTGTTTACCTATGCCTAGTAGATGATATGTAGCAGCAAAGTCAGGGTCATTGACATTGTATAATTGGGGCCACTCATAGGTCTCATAACCACAAGAGTTGAGGACCATAGTTAGTTTTATGAATGGGGGTAGGTTAAGGAAGTTTGCAACATAGTTCTAAATACCCTAATTATACTTAATATTCAAATGAATTTTTTTCAAGTATGTGGAACACTTCTGATGGTAATCATTCTATAAATTTCCATGTGTCTACATGAATTGCAAGGGAATGTGATCAATGTGGATGATTGTTTCCTTTATGACAATGTAATGCATCCACTATTGGCATGCCTACACAATGGAGTACATATACTTGTCATAGGTGGGATATTTTAAAATAGTATCAGTTAGTGTCTCACTGTGATAAGCCACCATATGTCCCTAGTGAGTCAGGACTACATCGACAACATAGTCTAAGGCATCTTTCTCAATCTCTAGTGATTGTTGCAACTTTGGAAGAGTGAGGACTAGTATTGATGAGAGGGGGTGTTTTAGATCCTTGAATACTTTTTATTGTGACCTTGACCATGTGAAATTTGTTTTAGATATACCCTTGGTAGCTTAGCTTAAGTTCCAATCGATATACGATAACCTGAACATGAACCTATGATAGAAGTTGGCAGGGACCAAGAAGCTATGGAGCTATGACAAGGTTTCCAAGTTTGGCCAATTTCAAATGAATTGGATCTTGGATGGGTCCACATGCACGCATTTTCATCCATGATGTATGCAAAATATTTAATTCTCTACATGCTAAATGATCATTTATCCAAGTTGGAATATAGCTTGTGTTGTTGCAAGGTACTCAGGATCTGCTGAATGTGTTGTAGATGTTATTCCTAGGTTTTGTTGTATATGAGGATTTCATCCAGATATATTACCCAAAGGAGTTTGTGAATGACCACAAGATATCATCCATCATCCTCATGATCATCATTGGAGCATTAGTCAAGCCTAAAGGCATGCCCAACCATTCAAAGGGGCCTTATTTAGACTTGAAGGATGTCTTCCATACATCAGTTTGTTCACTTGGAACCTTTTGGTACCCCGACTTCAAATCAATCTTGTTAAAGAACTTGGCACCCTTAATATGATCAATATTATCTTCAATCTGGGGGATCAGGTTTGATTCTTGATAATTATTTTGTTTAGGTATCTGTAATTCATACAAAGTCTTCATGTCCCATCATTTTTTTCACCAACATAATTGGACTCCCACAACGTGAGGATCTTGGAAAAATGTGTCCCTATTGGATGATATCATGAATTTGGAATTTTATTTCCTCATTCTCTAGAAGATATAACCTTTATATTGGTCAATTGGGTAAAGGAACACCCGGTATCAATTTGATTGAATGTTTGACTTGGTAGTGTAGAGGCACCCCCATAGGCTAAGAGAAGATTTCCTTGTACCCTTATACAATATTATCAACCTTCTTATGTTATTTAGAGAGACCTTGTGTTGAGTTTGTGGTTGTTATAGTGGCCTTCCATCCACCTTCTAACCAATAAATGAAGAGGAAAATTTTCCCAATCTAAGAGATGGACTTCTAACATTTTTTCATAGATATCAAATAAATTGTAGTAGTTGGGGCTGCCTCAGGTATCCTGTAGAGTTGGCCCTCCAAAATAACAATGACACTACGAGGCTTGAAATTATAAACACCATGGAGCTTAAACATATAGGGTCGTCCTAAAATAACATCAAAAAATTTAGGCGGGGTGAAATCACACAATACCTCATCTTTGAAGGGCTTCATGCTGTAGGATAAGCAGCATTGTTGATTGACATGGATGTATCGTCCCTAGCTCAACCATCCAATGGTGTATAGTTGAGGGTGCAGAATTGTTGACAACTTCAATATTTTGACGGCCTCAAATGAGATAAGGTTATTTTAGATACCATTGTCATCTGAAATGTAGCATATTCCCCTTCACCCATAGTTGTGAATGTAAGAGGCACTCCCCTTCCTCTATCTCCTCTGACTTTTTTGGTTGGATATTTGCAGTTTAGATGGTGGCACTAGGTTCACTACACTTGCTGGTGTCCTTATTTGATTTCCCATTCCCTTCTTGTCCTATGGCTCAGGTTGGTAGTCAAGGTTTTGGTTGTCCTTGCCTTGTTCTTTGTTTTGTGAGTTAGTGATTCCTTTTCCAAGATTTTGTTGTTGTTTATTTGAAAACCTAGTATCTTGTTTATTCTTTTGCTTAAAATTTTTATCAATATTGACAGCGTATCGATAAGAGACTCCTTGTGATGAGATTCCCAAGAAATCCATCTCTGTTTGAATTTACTTTTGCAAGACACTACAATACTTTAGGACCAAGTGTTGTTTGGAGTCAGTAATACCCATCTTAATTTGAGTGCAGCAAGGTATGAAATGCATTGTTTAACTCTAACACCATATCATCTCTCTCTTAGCACAAAGTCATCCACCTAGTGTACTGATCATCATAGTTTTCTATAGGATGTAATTTCTCCATAACGGTATTGACAAAATCCACCCAAGTGGGTTCTATCCTATATCATTTAAACTCATCTCTTGTATGCCTCTCATAATAACCATCCCACTATTAGTTTTTCATCATATAAGCTAGCATTATGATCTTAGGATCTTTTCACTGAGAGAATAACAAGCACAACAATAAAACATAAGCACATCACAAGAGACGAGAGACACACAGAGTTTTCCTCGGGGAAACCATAAAGGAGAAAACCCCGTAACTTCCTCAAAGATAGAATCACCACAAAATGGTAAAACCAGAAAACAATAAGATGCACTCCCGACAGCAGTAGTCTTCTTCTTCTGTCTAGTCCTAGTATTTCCTTCCTCACTAATGCGCCACACTTGAGTGAGTGAGTGATGTGTTGCAAGTGATAAATAGAGAGGCTCTCACTCTCTATTTATATTCTTCCGTTCACTTGAAGTGCACTCCAACATGTCGGCCTCACTTAACAATTACTTACTAGAGCCGACATCTCTAGGAGTGTCTAATAACCCTAGTGCCCCACCACTTGTGGGGACTTTTCCTCCTCTTACCAATAGGAGGGTAACACAATGGTGGGGACTATTGCCCCGACTTACAATGGCTCACCTGGGGTCGACTTCACTAGGATATTCTAATAACCCAAGGGCCCCACAACTGTGGGGACTTTAACCCTTGACCAATAGGAGGGTTACCCACAATGACTTGACATGACTTTCTCATTATAGAAACTTCCCGATCAGAACATCGGGGCATGACATGACTCAAATATATATATCCCGGAATAAACATCGGGTTACAATAGATAAGAAATATAAGTGAATACATTCCGAAGTTACAATTACATCAACACTCCCTCTTAACTAGAAAGGTATTCTCTCGACACAATTTATTAGCACAAGTCTTCTTCTTTGTATTATCTGAATCATCATCACTGGATCATACTCGATCTGGAACATCACTAGATATAGATCATCACTCGATCTGGATCATCATCACTGGATCTGGATCATCACTCGATCTAGATCATCATCACTGGATCTGGATCATCTTTTGATCTGGATCATCATCACTGGACTGGATCTGGATCATCACTCGATCTAGATCTGGATCTAGATCATCTCTCGATCTGGATCATCACTGCTGGATCTGGATCATCACTCGATCTGGATCTCTCAGAGTCATCATAACTAGATCTAGATCATAGCTCGATCTGGATCTCACCTGGTCATCATCATGTGTGTGCTATCTCGTCATAGGAAGTTCTACAGAGCCAACCTTCTTTCATGCTGGTTGTAGGCCTAGCCAACAGGTAGGTCTTCACCCAGCACTTATATCTAACCTACTTGTCAGAAAGGCATGCCTAGCACTTACATCTGACCTACTCGTCAGAAAGGCACACCCAACACTCACATTTGATCATGTAGTAAACTACAATCACATCAGAAAGGCCCCACACTCACATCTATCATGGAAGGAACTGAATCCTCTCACCAAGATAGAATGGCCTGCCCTTACATCTGAAATGGAAGGAACTTCATCCTCTCACCATGAAATAATGGCCCACACTTACATCGGCCATGGAAGGAACTTAATCCTCTCACCATGACGAAATGGCATGCACTCACATCTGACCTGGAAGGAACCAAATCCTCCACCCTCACCAGAAAGGCCCCTAGTCCCAGACTGAGCTACCTGGTAACTGACCAGGTGCCTCCACTCTCCCGGAGAGTGGCAATTGCCCTTACATCTATCCTACTTGACAGAATGGCCAACACTCACATCTGACATGGGAGGAACCTAATCCTTTAGCCATGATAGAATGGTTCAGCCCTTACATCTGACTTGCTCGTCAGAATGGCTATGCATCTCAGCACTCATATCTGACATGGAAGGAACTGAATCCTCTCACCATGATAGAATGGCTCAGCCCTTATATTTGACCTACTCGTCAGAATGGCTATGGATCTCTAGCACTCATATCTGACATGGAAGGAACTGAATCCTCTCACCATGACAGAATGGCTCAGCCCTTATATCTGACCTACTCATTAGAATGGCTTTAGGACTCATCACTTTCCCTTGGAGGAAACCTCGATCTGGAGAACACCAAGCTTATCCCTGAAGTACTCAAGCTTCAGTCTGGCCAATGGCTTCACCAACACATCAGCTATCCGTTCCTCCGTCGCAACATACTGGAGCTTCACTGCTCCTCTTTGCACCATATCCCTGATATAGTGATACTTGATCTCGATATGCTTTGACTTGTCATGGAACACTGGATTCTCTGACAACTTTACGCAACTCTGGTTGTCACAATGTATACAAGTAGCATCCAATTGGAGATCAAATATATCAGACGGTAGCTTCCACAGCCATACTGCCTCACAACTAGCTGAACAAGATACGACATACTCTGCTTCAGCTGTACTCAGTGCCACACAGGATTGCTTCCTGCTAAACCAGGAAATCACACCTGATCCCATACTGAAGAAACATCCTGAAGTACTCTTCCTCTTGATGGAAATGCTTGCCCAATCTGAATCAACATAACCCTCCAGGATAATCTTTTGATTCGCATCGTAGTTGAGCCCATAATCAACTGTACCCCTCAAATACCTCAGAATATGCTTTGCAGCAATCAAGTGAACATGTCTCGGATCTGTCAACAACTGGCTCAAGGTGTTCACAGCAAAGCAAATGTCTGGTCTCGTGTTCGTCAGGTACATCAATGACCCAATCATCTGACAATACATCGTAGCATCAACCATATTTGATGAATCATCACTTAATAGCTTCATGTTTGATGCCATAGGTGTGGTCATGCAGTCCGTCATCCTGAACCTATTCAGGATCTCTACTGCATACTTCCCTTTCCACACCTCCATGCCTAGAACAATAGTGCATCGACACATAACAGGAGCATCACTGGTCTTCCGTCTTCAACCTTGAAGTAAATCCTAGAGTCATCAGTAATCTACCCATCCCATCGTACCATGTCGAACCTCAAGATATTCTGTAGTCACTCCCTCTGAAGCGAAGCATCATACTCCCTCTATCTTCTGTACTCTATGCACTGAAACATTTTGTACCGGAGTGACAAGTAGTATCCATCTAGGATCACTGGATACCAAGATCCTTTATCTTGAACTTTTTCAAAATTTCTTCTCACATCCATCTGTGAGCTTGTCATCCTTTATCAACCTTGTAGCAAAGGTTAAGATATTCATCAAGCTCATCATGTATGTGTTATTTCATGGGTGTCTTTTGAACTCTTACAATGCCTTCTTTCCGTGAGAAGCCTCGTGCTACGAATCTTGCTTTGTATCCCATGATGTTTCCATCTACTGCATGATGGAACTATGAACTTCTCTTCAGGTCTCGATACTGCGTCCTGACATCATTCTTCTTGAACTGGTCTTCCCTTTCTTCTTGGTGGCTGGAAGGTTCTGCATCAATGATGTCACTGCACTCGTCATATTATTCTTCATTTTGAAATGTCGTCACTTGTTCTTCGGAACAAGTCTCATTCTTCTTTACTTGCAGGCGATTATGTATGCGATCTTTCCTACAAGTCAAATGCATTTGTATGGTTAGAACATTTCACAAGGAATATTCATACTGGCAAATACTTATGCATAAATATATAATCATGCAACTACTTTAGCCAATACAACATTCATCCATATCTCACTGAAACTTTCTAGATGCCTTCCATCTCTACCAGGACAACATTTGGATTCTGCACTAATCCAATATGTCAGCAAAGAGGTTTCATTCTAGATAAGTAGCAATGGAGAGTTGTATAGCACCATGAGCTACTTACCCATCACATGCATATTAGTAGTATACTGTCGTTAATGCAAACATCCTATCATGCATGATACATCAACTGAATATAAATAAATGCATAACAAAACAATATTATGAAATGACAATTGAATACTTATCTTTATTTGATTCGTGGGTATACTCCTTCTTGAGCCTTCAGCTTCATTGTCTTACTCATTCATGATCACATAGTTTCTTATCCAAATGCTAAGGTGGATAAGAGGTTCTTTAAGAGTTGATTTCTTCATATTCCTCATCACTTGAGTAATCTTCTTTGGATGGTAAGAGCTTGATCTTCAGTTGCTCCCACCTTCTCTTCTCGAGCTTCTTCTTCTTGTGAGTTCTCTTCCCAGAGTCTACTGAAATTAATCACTTTCTTCTTGCAAAAATTCCTTGAATGAATGAATTCCACGATCCTGGGAGGCCATTCAAGGTGGCCATCACCACTTCTGCATTCTTCACTTTTTCTTTTACCGCTTCAAGTTGTTCTTGATTTGAGAGACTCTTATGATTGCATGGTCTCTGCATTCTGGATCTTCACTTCCTTCAACTGGTTTCTTAAGGTCATATTCCGATCTATGTTCTTTCCTTCAAATAGCTTGGTCAAGGAATCAAACATCATCGGTGTCTTTATGGAAGACACTTGTAGTACAAGTTGATTCGTGACTGAATTAGCAATGATCTTCTTGGCCTTGACCAATTTCTTCTTGTGTAAGGATTCTAGCCTCATCTCCCTCTGGAACTGGAACCTCTATACTCATGTAGGTGTCCAATCCATTTTCTTCAGAGAGATCATATACTTCTAAGCTTGGAAGTTTTCAACTTCACCAAGCTTATCATCAAGCTGATGTGATAGATCACTTTGAAATGAGAACCTCAAATGAAAATAGCAAAGGATTAGATCTTACCAATTTGAGGTGTCCGTCTTGGTTCCGGAGCTAGTTGATCTAGGGTTTGTCACAGAAACCCTAATTTTAAAAACTTGGAATCTTTCAGATCTTATTGGATAGACATATATATCTCTTCAAATGGTCCTGTCCAATGTACTCCTTTTCTGAAAACAGTGGAGGGAAGCTCCTGGAACAGGAAGCCCTAATTTTCCAATTTCTTTTGCAGAAATTCCTGTTACTGTTTCTGTGATATCTCAGCCATTTCTGCTCCTCTGTGTCTGAAATTTCTCACTGAGGTAACCTCGCATGTCCCTGATCCAACACCATAGGTTTCATCATAATTTGTTTCACTATTTGGTATTTATGATCCTTTTCCCAAGGTGACCTGTTACAGGACTCTTCAGAACAACGAAGTTGTACAGCATGCCACCTGTCACTGGTTGATCTTATAAGTTTGATCTTAGGACCACAGAAATTAAAGTCCATGCCCTTTTTGGAAAATCTTCAGGAATTCCATTTGGACCTCTGTAGCCCAAGATATTGAAATTATCCCCAGGTGTCTTGTTTAAGGATGAATTATGGAAGAGGCTAGAACCCTAACTTGGAGGGATCATATCTCCCAGAATATAGCGAATCTGAAGCTGATTTGTGGAAACAGTGTTCATTAGGATTTTATATTCAGCGCCTACAATTTTAAGCTTATGATAATTCACCAAACGTGGAATATAGCGAATGTACCAAAACTTATCAGTTTTAGTATTTAGGGTTTTTCCTAGCTCGGGGTCAAACTAGGGTTTGACTTTCCCGAAGTTTCACCCAACCAAAGTTATTGATCCAGGTCTATAAACTTCGGTTTTGATGAGGAGAACAATCCTATTTTGGTCTCACCCAAAAATTCCTCTTCTGTAGAAAGCCCTAATTTCCGCATCGAAAACTAAAAATGCTCAGAATCGAATTCCGCTTCGACATAAAGATGCACCCTTCAACGGAGAGTCAGCCTAGCATGCTTTTGGAGAGAGACCCAAGAAGTAAGAAGCCCTAGCTTCTGCAGCTGCACAATGTCTTCTTCTCAGGTTAGCTCTGATACCATGTTATTTTTTCATCGTATAAGCTAGCATTATGATCTTAGGATCTTTTCACTGAGAGAATAACAAGCACATCAATAAAAGATAATCACATCACAAGAGACAGGAGACACAAAGAGTTTTCCTCGGGGAAACCATAAAGGAGAAAACCCCACAACTTCCTCAAATATAGAATCAACACAAAATGGTGAAACCAGAAAACAGTAAGATGCACTCCCGACAGCAGTAGTCTTCTTCTTCTGTCTAGTCCTAGTATTTCCTTCCTCACTAATGCGCCACACTTGAGTGAGTGAGTGATGTGTTGCAAGTGATAAATAGAGAGGCTGTCACTCTCTATTTATATTCTTCCGTTCACTTGAAGTGCACTCCAACATGTCGGCCTCACTTAACAATTACTTACTAGAGCCAACATCTCTAGGAGTGTCTAATAACCCTAGTGCCCCACCACTTGTGGGGACTTTGCCTCCTCTTACCAATAAGAGGGTAACACAATGGTGGGGACTATTTCCCCGACTTACAATGACTCACCTAGGGTCGAATTCACTAGGATAGTCTAATAACCCAAGGGCCCCACAACTGTGGGGACTTTAACCCTTGACCAATAGGAGGGTTACCCATAATGACTTGACATGACTTTCTCATTATAGAAACTTCCCGATCGGAACATCGGGGCATGACATGACTCAAATATATATATCCCGGAATAAACATCGGGTTACAATAGATAAGAAATACAAGTGAATACATTCCAAAGTTACAATTACATCAACACCCACTAATATTTGATATGGGGTAGGGACTTAAGGAGCACGAAGGTGATACTTTTGCCTTCAATTTTTTTTAATAAAGACGTAGCCCTCCAACATATTTAACCATTTCTCCAAAGAATTTGAATCTATCTAGGATTCAAATAAGGGAGATTCAGATATAACTTGTAGCTTGAAAGGATTTGCACCTATGAAATAGGTGCTTGTTGAAGGTGCATCCACTATCACTAGCATTCATCGAAGGATCTAATGGAAATTATCCATCATGTTATTCATTTATGTGCAAGGGATTCCTCAAGCAATAACTTAATTATAAGATATCTTACTCTGTCATCTCTCTTTTATTCTCTTTCCATGTAAGCTTGCTTGGGAAAATGATGGTGGTTTTCCCAAAGCTCAACTAATTCAAGACTCAACTCTTGATATTAAGATCTTGTTGGTGACATGCACTTAGAAACAACAAGAGGATATTGCTTTGATGCCACTAGTATAAATTATTTTGAAAACGAAATGAAGGAAGTGATATAAAACATAAATACATGTGAATATTTTGCAGCAAACACAATAGTACAGTAAAACACAAATTCTATTAATGAATGGACTAGAAAATCACTGTAAATTGTAAATCAATACAAACTAGCTCTAGATGGTGGTATCTTATCTTTGAAAAGAGACGTGTCGATTACGCTCATCCATAAGAAATGAGTTACAATGAGGCCGGCAAGGACTTTTTAACATAAATCATAAATTTGAAAACCCTAAAAATCAACCCTAACCTTGAGAAATGAAACACCAAAATGTTTGTGGGCCTTGATATCGTTAGTTGATACGTCAACTTCCCAGGGGCAGAAATTTTGAATGCGATTCCCATTTGGGGTGTTCGGTATCTCGTCCGAAGGTCTAGCTGATAAGGAATCCATATCGTTGGCTCAAAAAATGCCTTCAACAATCATCTGGGTGCTGTCATGGAAAAAAAACGTCCTTTTAAGCCTCAATACAACCCCAAAATACCAGGACTTGAAAACCCGTAAAAAAAACTACCAAGATGGAAAACCATGTCTTTGAGCCATTGGGCTAGGCGAGTGGACATCGATGTCCATATTTATCATGGTAACACTAACCACACCAATGAAATAATTAATTAGTAGGAAATATGTATTTCTCTTCATACGAGAGTATTGCAACTATTAAAGGTAAATGCATGTGAAATGCATATTCTGAGGGATGTATTAAATATCCTAATCATAATTAGAGGAAATTTCTACCATCATGTAGAGAAGTGTTCTAGGAGACTAAATGGTTACCACCTAATATGGAATTGGAGTATGAGATATAGTTGTTACCTAAATCCAAATTTCCAAAGATTAGAATGCACAAATAGTCCATCCTAAAAGTGGATGAAGTGAAGAAAGAATAACATCAAAATTGGAGAAGGATGCAATCTTACCAATCATGTCACATTGTGGGTTATCTATCATATTAATACATAAGAAGGATGGGACACAAATAATGTTCGCTGATCATAAATCTCTACATAAGATCACCCTCAAGAATACGTACCATTTACATATTAGTGTTTCAGCAATAAAGGAAAGATTCTTGAACTTTAAAACTTTAATCCACAATTAGAGTGCAGATAGATCTCATAAAAAATTCATACACAAGCATTCAATCCATAAGACATATGATCTACCCTGGGAAAACTCTCCACTGATTCGGAGGATAAAAAAACCAACAAATAATCTTTGATTATGATAGATAATCAGCAGAGAATAATTACAACACAATAGAAGATTTCTTGATCAGAGAGCACAAGAGAGGAGAGATCAAATGGAACGTTGTTCCAGTATGGCCAAGTGCATAACACATTAATAACTAGCTAGAAAGCAGTCATACAATGAATATAGAGAATGGTTGCATGACAAGGGGGAACTATCAACTGTGTGCACACCTCACACATAGCCTAATGTGTCTTCCTTGACATGGTTCGAAGTTGGCAATTCATAATTATCTCCCACACTAAAGATATGCAACCTCCATTAATTCACTGAGTTTAACTTCCTCTAACTGAGTTGTTAACTGATTGAATTGAACTAAAATGAATGGAACTGCATGTAACATTATTTTTAGTTGTTGCTACACCACTCCATGCCATAAGAACTTGTGGAAAGAGTTTTAAGTGGGGAATAATTAGTAGAATAATTTTGAAGAGATAAAATGAAATATTATTTATGTGATATTTTGTGGAAATGGATCTAGAATCTAAATGAGGCACTATATAAGTTATCAATACATAGAAGAGAAAAGAATACAAGAAGTGATACAAAAATGTAATATTTATTAACAATGAATGCTCCATGAGAGTACATGAATGAATACCTCGTCAATGAGATGCAAAATTCATTACTGAGGAAACCTAGCTTAGGCTTAATTACATGCAGAAGGTTTATGCTAGTGAAAATCTCAATGATTGCCACTAAATGATCAAGTGGGAAGGAAACAATAATGATCATGTAATTTCCAATAGAGTGTAACTAGGCTTAGGACACTCTCATGAGGTACTTTTGTGTCTAATATTAGATAAATTCGTGCTTCTTGGAGAGTGAACTTGCCATGGATGAGTGGCAAGGGTTAACTAGACTTGGAGATACCTCAAGTAGCTAACTAAATTATGCATGTGAAATTGAAGTCAAATTATCCTAAATTAGTCAATTAGGTAGTTAATAGAACTGAAATAACCATTAGTTAAATTAAAAAATATAGAGGCTACTCATGTAAGAGTTCTTTCAATCCCAATAAAATAACAAGAAATCCCTAAAAGAGGGAAAATGCAAGAAATACACCTTTTAAGGGTAAAAATAAGTTTGCTTTGGAGGGGGAAACAAGGTTTTGACCCTTGTAAGTGTGCTTTTGAGGGAAAAACAAGTTTTTACCCTAGTAAGTGAAATTTTGAGGGTAAAGAAAGGGTTTTTACCATAGTAAGTGTATTATCAATAGTATAAATCCAACAATGTTTCAAAATGAATATTTATGTACACCAAAACCCCCCCTTAATCCTAACTTAGGTGAGTATGATGCACAAATACTTGGTCCTAGCAATTTGCAACCATATTAGGTACCCATGTACATGAAGAAAATATCTCCTTGGCAATTTGCAACCATATTAGGTACCCATGTACATAAAGAAAATATCCCCTCAACAATTTGCAACCATGTTAGGTACCCATGTACATATAGAAAATATCCCAAAGTGCAAAAAAATAATATTTCGGTTGAAAACCTAGCCCCCCACCCCCCCCATAAAAAAGGAGGATAGTGTTGAGTGGACTTCCACCCTTGTCTTTATCCATGATCATTCTCATGTCCATCGGCTTCAAACTTTGATCGATACTTCTAGTTTCTCCATGCAAGTAATCTATCAGAGGGTAGGGAATATGGATGCTAAGGCTAGTTCTTCATCAAAGAATAATACTCCTCCATCATGGTAGTATTTAAATTTGGATTTTCTACCTTCTAAGAAATACTGTGGATCTCCTATACTAACCATATAACTAGGGATTGGCATCAAGGGCTTTGTAGAAGTGAATGCATGAGGAGCACTTTGACAATGTGAGTGGGTCCACATTGTATCTATTGGATCTCCAACTAGATCGCTTATTACATAAAGAGTATATTGTGCCCAAATTGGTCTAGCTATTGGATTTGCAACAACTTATTCATCAATTTCAACAACTTCTACAGAAAAATCTCAAATAACACCTAAGTCAATTGAAGAGACATTTGTGAGATATTAATGAGTAAGAACTAAATCTATTGCAAGGTCTTGGTTAGTTGAATGGTTGATTTGAACTATTGAATCATCTCTCATTAAGATGGAAGAGCATGATTCAAATTATTTGGAAATGGCTTGGATAGTTCTTTGGCTCAAATTGTTGAGCTCATTATCCAACTGACATCCTCTAATCTAATCCTAGTTTCCATAGATTCCTTCTAGACTTCATTGGAAAATTCATCGTGGTCAATTTGATATATGAGCTTGAGAGAATTAGAAATCAAGAAATATATAAATCCAAATGCTTGATCCATGACTAAGCCATCTTGTCTTTTCCACGATGGAATTTGACCTAGTCTCCATTCCCATCGTGATCTTGTAGAGGACTTTGATGCAATATTAGTCTTCCAAAGGAGTTTGAATGAAGTATTTATTAAGAATAAAACTTAGAGTTATTAAGTGCACAAGCTTAATGCTAGTGAAGCCCTCATTAATTACCCCTAAATGACCATGTGCACTTTGATTATGCAATTGCTAATAAGGTCTAACTAGGATTAGACAAATTTACCCTCGTGAATTGAACCTTAATTGCTAACTTAATACAAAAAATCCAAGAATAGATAGGCTACTCAAACCTAAAAAATAGCAAAAAAATCCCCAAAAAATAGAAAATTAAAAAGAAGGCACATTTTGAGGGTAAAAGTGTGCTTTTTAAGGGTAAAACAAGGTTTTACCCTTAAAAAAAAAAGCACTTTTAAAGATAAGGAAAGATGCTTACCCTAATAAGTGCACCATTAACCTAGAAAACCAAAAGCATTTAAAAAAGAATGTACATACACACCAAGAATGCACCAATTCTCACATTACTTAATTTGAAAAATCCCTTTCACGTAGACATAGATGTAAGTCAGTATGCTATGAGAGTGATCATGGATTTCTGAAGAGGATCTAGATAATCTTCATGGTCCTTGCTCATCGCATGAGTAAAATGATTTTACTCGTGATCTTGTGAGTATTCTGTCTTTTCATTTTTATATTTATATTTATATATATATATTCTTTCTTGATATTAAAAAAATTTAATATTCTCTCTTGGTCTTACGAAGAACAATAATATTGACATATGCCGTATCTTTAGAGTCTTATATGGAATCATATTGGCATGTACCGTTCCCAAAATAAATATAAGTCGGCGTAAGGAAAGCCATGGACATATATCATGCTCAACGTGCGTGTCTATATATATCATAGAGGCCATTTGATTCCTTTCTATCAAACTACCGTACAACTACTTCTGTTACATTTTGAAGTGTGAATAATTGGTTAATTAACATTGAGGGAAGGGTCCATAAGAAACAATGCGGATAATGCGGTACTTCAGATCACGCAAAGCTCCAATGAGAACAAAGCAACCTTGGGAAGTAAGGCGATGGTATGCGGCGCTCTCCTTCATGGTTCTTACTTTAGGGTGGCTTTTGATCTTTTTCCTTAAATCCATAACTCACAACCGGACACACTCAGTGCATGATCTGAAATTGTCATTGGAATTTCAAGTTTTAGGGCAGATTGTTGGATTTAAGGTCCAACTGTATGTAAATACGTTCTGGGATGGTTAGGTTATGAGTTTAGTTGTGTGTATGGTTCTGGTTATTCGTTTATTATTGTTTTGTTGTGTTTTTTTAGTAAGTTTATTAGTACAGATTTATTTTAAATCTAGATCTCTATTGCAAAGCTCAAATGAAAATAAACAACCTACACTCACTGCATGATTTGAAATTGTCATTCTAATTTCAAGTTTTAGGGCAGAATATTGGAATTAAGGTTGAAGTGTATGTAAGTATGACTGGTGATTTGTTTTTAAAAGGTCATGGACAATACAATTAAGACAATTATTTCATCTGTTGATTACCATGTTTTCAAAAAATTTATTAGCATAGATTTATGTTAAACCTGAATCTATCAAGTATCGAAAATGATCCAATTTCTTGATGTATAATTGTTTTTAATCTTAAATGTTTTACACCTCCAAAAATGTAATAAATTTTTAATAATATTTTATTTGGTTTTAAACTTTTTATTATATAAAACTATTTTTATTTAGTTTTAATTTTTTATTTTATAAATATCTTAATATTCTTCATACAATCTCTAAATAAAACCTAAAACTATTCACATTAAACAAGTGACTTAGATTTTTTTTTCTCTTCCACTTCTTTCATTATTCTTCTCCTTAGTTACTTGCCCAGTGAAGTATTACTAAAACTATTCACATTAAACAAGTGACTTAGATTTTTTTTTCTCTTCCACTTCTTTCATTATTCTTCTCCTTAGTTACTTGCCCAGTGAAGTATTATTAGTGACTCGCCCGTTTTGAGTAAGGATCTTCTTTTTATTCCCTTTAATAAAGGCTTGAGATTTTCCAGAATATTATGCAATGTTGGAGCTAGCTGTAGTAGAAGTTGGAGCTGTCAGAGCAGCATACGATATTATGTTTAATCAGTTTAGTAATTTACCTGATTCCAGAATACCCTCGCTTGGCCAACTTGGAACTATATAGAAAAGGAGGAGCCTATCTTAGGCTTTGGTTCAGCAAGTTGTTCGAGGGTCGTAGGTGTTGGAGGGTTATTCTGCTTTTACATGTTCTTAGTCTATTTTTCAACCTTCCTATACTATTACAGTACAATCTCATACTTTTCATTCCCAACTTTTTTTTTCATGCTTTAAAAAAATGTCAACTTTTGTTTTTCATGTTTTCAAAAATGTTATGATCTGCATTTTTATTATTATCAAAGGTGATAGATTTGCATCTTCGTAGGAAGGAGTTGATGTCACTGGGGTAATTGGTAACACTTATGTGTTAGTATGTGTTGGTTTTGAAAAAAATTATATCTAACAAATAATGAATGTAATATTATGTTAGTTAAATATATAATAAATAAAATAAAAATATTTTTATATATATATGAAAGAGAGGGATTTGATATACATATCTAATTTAAAAATTTAATGTAGATAAATAAGAAACATATCAAATTTAGATATAAATAAAAATAATGCATATATTTCATAAAATCAATGTTACTGTTTTGAGCATATACTAAGTTGAGTGAGACTACATGATTAGCTTAAATTTATCTGAAATTAGAAAAAAATGTATGTCTAGAATTATTTTATTCATAATTTAAGCACTTGAGAAATATTTCACTTGTTTTGCAGAAGATATTTCAATCCATATTTTGCACTCTTTGGACTATGTGCATATCAAATATTGTTTAGCAACCAATGAGTAGATATATGTTTATCAGTGGTATCAAAGATCTAAGTATTAATAAGATCGACATTCACACTATAGCTTACAGTCGCCCGGGATCTCAACTATGTTCCTAGTTTTGGCTAACTATTTTGTCTTCAGATATTAGTGGATAATTATTTATGATGGTGGAGCGCCTTATTTTGTATTGGCCACACTTTTGCAAATCTTGGATTTCTTTTAATTCATTGAATTACAATATGAATGCTCATGTTTCTCGTAGTGAGGTTGGCAAATGATTTGTTTTCCCGTGGATCTATTCCCTTAATCACCATATTCTGTAAGCAAACAAACTCATTTACGTTTAAAAGGAGTTTTTACTTTGAGGCGTTTCTAGAATAGTTGTTTTCTACCAAAACCAAAATATTGTAATGATGTTATTGGTGGAGTTTTTTACATAAATTTTCATTGGAATCTCCATTTTTTTTGGGTATTGTTTGAGGCATTGCCAAGAGTATTCTTTTCTATATCAAATGAGTGGTTGCAGGTCACATTGGTTTGTCCATTTGAGATCATTATTTTTCTCATAATCAATGAATGTGTGTTGATTCCTCTTTTGTAAATGGGTACCTAACATGACACCCATATCAAGGATTGTTGTGCAGGGAGAAATGGTATATTACTCTTAAAATCTAGTAGTAAAGATAAAGAATAAGCGGTGTTGGTCTGTTAAATGAGTTTGTTTGTCATTGATTTAAAGAATCTCTATTAGTAAATACATAACATGAATTCAAAATAATAATAAAGTTTAATAGATATTATTCTTTGAAAGAACCAAAGAAAAAAATCAGTGAATACATAAATCCGTGAATAACACAGAAATCCTGAATGAGACAGAATTGTTTTTCAGACTTATTGCGTTCACAGAAATGGGCTTTAGCAGATAGTTTGAGTTTTTTGTGTTGTGGCTAAAACTATTTGTTATCCATCATTCAATATCAAACGCTTGAGCAATAAGGTTCCAAAATTTGTTTTTAATATGCCAAATGAATTGATTAATGCTGAGCTGCCCAAAACGTTTTTGAAACTATCTTATGGTTTACACTTTAGATGTATGTATTGTAAGGTTTAAAAAAGATATTTGTATACGCAAAGGAGTGTGAGAATAGACACTAATACTCTGTCTCAAATTAAGAGAGTTAGAATTGGTGTATGCATAATGCAAAAGTGTCTCAGCTATGAAGTGAAGGCGGAAACATAAATAATTCAGCAAGCAATGAAGGCAGAAGCAAAAATATTTCAGTAAGCAATGGAGGTAGAAACATAAAGATTTCAACAAGCAATGAAGGCAGAAATGTATCAGCAATAGAAAAGATTGATTTTGAGTTGGCTGTACTTAAAATGGTATGGATTGAAAATTCAGTTATTACCTTTAGTTTTATTTAAATTTTGAGTACATTACATAGGGAAAAATGGAAGAAGTATTGGGCAGTTCATTGGATTGAGTAGTGTATGCTTATATAATTGTGAATTGGTTAGTAAAACAAGAACGTAATCTACAGAAATAAGAAAGTAAATGAATTGAATGATATGTAGAGATTTGAATTGAAGATTGAAGAATCAGATAATTCATTTTAATCATTACCATGAAGTAGATGTTATATTGCATTTATAATTTGTATTATGGTGAGAGTAACTAGAATGCAAACGAATTGAGAAAGAGTTTATATCGCTGGTATTGAAGTTCCAAGTTTTACACTTGCAGTATAGATGAATATATGTTGAGATTAAATTACAGAGTTACGTTGACAAAAATAGATTTGACAGAATTGAATTGATCAATTGGGTTTGACAGAGTTGGATTTGACATGATGGTTTTGACAAAAGAGGTTTTTGACAGAATTGGTTTGATAAGTTGGTTTTGACAGAGCTGGATTTAATAGGTTGGTATCTATACTACAAGGAGGAAGGAAGGTGCTAGGCAGACTGGCAGTTTCATTGCAAGTTGAAGCTTGCATTGAGGCAGGAAGAGTTCAGTAAGAGCTAAAAATAAAGAGGTAGTTTCTTGAGGTAGTAGCCTCATCTGAGTTGTTACTCAAATAAAACATGATGTAACTAAAATTGCTTGCTTTACATCCATAAGAAGAAGAGGTTTTTTCCTTTTATGGGTTTGTGTCTCTTTCCAATTCATGTGTTTGATGGTTATTNCCCCCCCCCCCCCGGCCCCCCCTCTTAGTTGTCTTACTTGAATAACAATTCCTATCAGAGCCAATCACTTCACATCTCAGTTTAATCACTAGAAGTGTGGTCTTTTATGATGGATAAGAAGTCTAAATTTACAAAACATGGATTACCTCTATTTGATGGACATAATTATGCTTTTTGGAGTATCCTAAAGAAATTATTTTTGCAGACTCAAGGAGTAGATGTTTGGCAAGGTGTGTTGAATGAATATAGTGCTTCAAACATTCCAATAGATTCTCTAGGTAAGAAACCTTATGAAAGTAATTCCAAAGCTATGTATGCAATACTTGGAGGTTTAGCAGGGTCATAATTTGTTAAGGTTATGCACTGTGAGTTTGTTAAAGTATTATGGGACAAGTTTAAAATTGTTTATGAAGGAGATACTAAGGTGTAAAATGCTAAGTTACAGTCATATAAGAGTCAATTTGAAAGTTTAAAAATGGAAGAATCTGAAAATATAGAAACTTATTTTCTTCATATTGATAAAGTACTAAATACCATGAGAGGTCTACGAGAAAAAGTTAAAGACGTTGATATTGTACAAAAGGTACTTAGATCTTTACCTATAAGATTTAATTCAAAAATATATGCTTTAGAAGAAAGAGCTGATATTTCTACTTTAGAAATGGATGAACTACATGGAATACTAACAACATATGAGATGAGGAACTCTTGTGAGGATTATTTCAGGAAAGAAGCAACTTTGAAGGAGGCTAAGAAGAACAAGAAGAAAGTTGAAGTAGAAACCAACAATCATGATGAGTAAGACGATAAGGAAGAAGATAATTTTGTCAAAAATCTGAAAAATGGTACTGGTAAATACAAATGTAAGCTTCCTCTTAAATGCTTTGGTTGTGGTAGAATAGGGAATTTTGCCTCCAAGTGTCCTTACAATAAGCATTCTGATGGTGAAGAAGAAAACAATAGAAAGAGTAAAGAATACAAGAAAAAATATAAGAAATCTTTTCAAAGAAACTCGTATAAAAAGCAAAGTCTAGTTATTAAATATGATAGCAATTCTTCATAAACAGATGAAAGTGATGTTAGCTCAGATATAAGACTCTTTATGGCTGTAAAAAATCAAAATGATGAATTTATTCAAGAAGAAGGAGGTGAAGTTGATTTGGCAGCTGAGCTTGTAAGTGCATTGACTGAATTTAGAAAAGTAAGAAGAGAATGTAAACATTCAAAGAAGAAATTGAAAATCTTGAAAATGAGCTACATAAATCTAACAAGTTGATAGAAAGCACTAAAAGTATGATAATTGATTTAAAGCTCAAAATTGAAGAGGCTAGATTAACTGAAAAAGCACTAAACAACCTGCTTGTAGAAAAGGATAAGGAAAATGGATATCTAAAATTTGAAGTTGTTTAAGTTAGAAAGAAGGTACAAAAAATAACATGAATGGTAGTTCCAAGATTTTAGAACAAATTATTAGTAATCAAAGACAAACAAATGACAAAATTGAAATTGGTTATAAATATGAGATTATTAAGGCAAGTACTAGCACAAGTACTGAAAAAGCAGATACATATGTGAAAAACACTAGCAATCAGATGGAATCAGTAAAGCAAAAAGAAAATCAAACTCCAACAGTACATAGAAGAAGTTATGACAAGTACCCGAACAAGTTTAATGGCTATTGTTTCTTTTGTTACAAGTATGGACATAAAACTGCTTTTTGTAATGCATTCTCAAGAAACATAATTGCACATAACAACCATGACAAATCTAGATTTGACTATGGAAGAAGGCATGATAGAATCATTCAGAACAATGAGAATAATTCCTATAATATATTTGATGTCTTAGGTGTAATAGTTTTGAAATTGAATGTCATAGGTGTAATAATTTTGGACATGTATCAAGAAAGTATCCAATGAACTTTCAAAAATATGTTGAGTCTAATTACACCAATCTAAAAACTAGACGTTGGAAAAAGAAAAGTGATCATCTAGAATCTAAAAAATGCACTCTAGCTTTACAGGCTGATCATAAAGTAAAATGGTGTGTGGATAGTGGATGTTCTAAACATATGACAGGAATAAAACATAATTTTGTTCCTTTGGATGAAGGAAAAGAAGGTATAGTTACTTTTGGAAATGAACAATCAGCTAGAATAATTAGAAGAGGTACTGTGTGTTTGAATTATAAAAATATCATGGCTGAAAATGTTTTATTAGTTGAGGATATGGAGCATAATTTGTTAAGTGTAAGTAAAATTTGTGATAAAGGGCATTATATGATTTTTTATTCTAAAAATTGTCAAATTAGAGATGTCAAAACAAATTGGTTAGTTGGAACAGCTACAAGAACACCAAGCAACATTTACGTACTTGATGAGAAAAATGAAGATTGTTATCTTGGGAATGAAGATGAAAATTGGTTGTAGCATAAAATGCTTCGGCATATTAACTTTGAAAGTATGATTCAGTTAAAAAAAAAGGAAGCAATAAGAGATTTACCTTTCATAAAGAATCTTACCAACTCTCTTTGCAAACAATGTCAACATGGTTAACAAACTAGAGTTAAGTTTAAAACAAAAGAATACTCTAACAAAAAACCTTTCGAACTAACACATGGTGATGTTTGTGGACCAATGAGGACAAAAGGATTAAATGGTGAAATATATTTTCTATTGTTTGTGGATGATTTTACTCGAATCACTTAGATGTTTCTATTAAAAAGGAAGTCTGAAACATTCAATTGTTTTCAAATTTTCAAAGAGTTGAATGAAAATGAAATTGACATGAAAATTAAATGCTTAAGATCATACAATGGAGGAGAATTTGTTTCTAAAGAATTCAATAAGTATTATGATGAGAATGTTATCAAAAGACATTTTTTTGTTACTGAAACACCTCAACAAAATGGTGTTGTGGAAAGAAAAAATATGACTATTATGGAGATGGCAAGAACAATGCTAAATAAATATAAACTAAGTAATGTACATTGGACTCAAGTTGTTCATACTACTATGCACATACTAAATAGAAGTTTGTTGAGAAATAATAGTAACAAGACACCTTATTAGTTATGGAAAGGTAGGCTAGCAAGTGTGAAACACTTTAGAATTTTTGGTAGTATGTGTTACCTAAAGAGATTTGATAAAAATATGGGAAAGTTGGATTCTAGAAGTGATGAAGGTATTTTAGTTGGATATTCATGCTCAAGAAAAGCTTATAAGTGCTACAATTTTAGATTGAAGAAAATTGTTGAAGCCATAGATGTAAAATTCGATGAATCTTCATTTTTTAAATCCAAAACTGAAAAGAAAGATCATTAGATATATGAAATATATGACAAACTGAAAATGGAAGAAGAATCAAGTGATATAGAGGAAATTAAATCAGTTGAAAATGAAAATATGATTCCTACTTTATTATAGGGATCAACTCCATCTAAGACTCCAAGCAAAAGAATTCAAAGAAATCATCCTGAAGAACAAGTCATTGGTGATATAAATGCAGGTGTTGAAACTAGAAGCAAAATGCAAGAATCTACTTCCAATCAAGAACACGTATCATTACTCAGCACTGTTTGAACCCAAGAATGTTGAAGAGGCAATTAATGATGAACACTGGATGAAAGCAATGAAAGAAGAAATAAGTCAAGTAGAAAAGAATTAGACATGGGAATCGGTTCCTAGACCTTTAAATAAAAATGTTATTGGGGCTAACTGGGTTTTCATAGATAAGTTGGATGAAGCAGGAAACATAACTAGAAACAAAGCTACACTGGTTTGTAAAGGGTATGCATAGGTAGAAGGCATAGATTATAAAGAAACATATGCTCATGTTGCAAGAATGGAATCCATTAGACTCATTTTGGCTTATGCTAGTTCTAAGATCATTAAATTTTATCAAATGGATGTAAAATATGCATTTATAAATGGTGAGTTAGAGGAAGAAGTTTACATGGAATAACTAGATGGGTTTCAGGTACAAGAAGCAGTAAATCATGTTTACAGGTTGAAAAAGGCTCTGTATGGGCTAAAACAAGCTCCAAGATCTTGGTATTCCAGGCTTGATAAGTACTTAAGGCAGCAAAGGATACATAAAAGGTAAAACTGATAGTAATATTTATATTAAATAAGAACATGGTAGCTTGATTATTGTTGAAAAATATGTATATGATATTATATTTGGGAGTGATAATGATCAGCTTAGCAAACTGTTTGCACAAAGTATGCATAATGAATTTGAAATGTCTATGCTTGGTGAATTAAAGTTTTTCTTAGGCCTCCAAATTTCACAATCTGGTAAAGAAATTTTTATCTCTCAAACCAAATACATAAATAAAATGCTAAATAAATTTCAAATGGAAGATTGCAAACCAGTAGGAACTCCCATGGCTACTATATGTAAGTTGAGTAACACAGATGATTTTGAGAGTGTTGAGCAGAAAATATATAGATCTATGATTGTTACTCTTTTATATGTAACAACTACAAGGCCAGATGTTATGAATGCAGAATGTCAGGTTGCTCGGTTTCAATCATCTCCAAAAGCTTCTCACTTGATTGCAGTTAAGAATATTCTTAGATATCTAAAAGGAACAACATACTATGGCTTGTGGTATCCCAAAGGTAAAAATCTTGATTTATATGATTTTATTGATGCAGATTGGGTAGGTTGTGTAGATGATCGGAAAAGCACAAGTAGGGAGGCATTTTATTTGGGAGGATGCATGGTAAGTTGGTCTAGCAAGAAATAATCAGCAATATCTCTTTCTAGTGCTGAAGCAGAATGCATTGCTGGTTGCACACAGGTACTATGGATGAAACAAATGCTAGCATATATAAATGTCATATGATGATCCTATTCCTATTTTCTGTGACAATACAAGTGCCATCAACATTTCCAAGAATCCAATTATGCACTCAAAAACAAAACATATTCTAATTAAGTTTCATTTTCTTAGAGAGCAGGTTTTAAACAATATTATCAAGCTGGAGTATATTAGCACACACTGTCAAATTGCTGATATATTCACTAAGCCTTTGCCTTAGCAACAATTTGAAAATATCAGGGAACAATTAGGTGTTTGTTAGGTGTTTGTTGTATGTAATCTCTAACATTTTTGTTCTCAAAGTGATGCTCAACCGGTTTCAATAACAGAATTCTATTGACAGGTTCAGTTTTGGTTACAAATTGGTTACTTCTTTCACATGTGTTTTTGTTAGGGGGAGAGTTATGAGATCATGCAGTTTGGTTCTTTTCCATCGATGTAAAAGGGGGAGAAGATGTATATGTTTTCCTTCAATGACAAAGGGGGAGTTTGTTGGTTTGTTGAATGAGTTTGTTTGTCATTGATGTAAATAATGTTTATTAGCAAATACATAACATGAATTTGAAACAATAATAAATGTTAATAGATATTATTTTTTGAAAGAACCAAAGACAGAAATCCGTGAATGTGATAGAAATCCATGAATGTAATAGAAATCCGTGAATAACATAGAAATCGTGAATGAGATAGATTTTTTTTTTCAGATAGAAAGTTTATTGCGTTCACGGAAATTGGAATTAGCAAATAGTTTGCATTTTTGTGTGTGTTGTGGCTAAAATGATTTGTTATCCATCGTTGAGTATCAAACGCTTCAGAAATACGGTTCCAAAATTTGTTTTTAACATAAGGTTAAAATAAATTTATGCTAAATGAATTTATTAATGTTGCGCTGCCCAAAACGTTTTTGAAATTGTCTTATGGTTTACACAGTTAAGACAACTGTTATAACTGATTAGATGTATGTATTGTAAGGTTTAAAGAGGATATTTGTATACACAAAGGAGTGTGAGAATAGACAGGAATACTCTGTTTGAAATTAAGAGAGTTGGAATGGTTGTATACATAATGCAAAAATTGTCTCAGTTCTGAAGTGAAGGCAGAAACAAAAATAATTCAGCAAGCAATGAAGGCAAAAACATAAATATTTCAGCAAGCAATGAAGGAAGAAACAAAAAGATTTCAACAAGTAGTGAAGGAAAAAATGTATCAGCAATAGAAAAGATCAATTTTGAGTTGGCTGTAGGTAAAATGGTATGGATTGAAAATTCAGTTATCACTTTTAGTTTTGTTTAAATTTTGAGTACATTACATATGGAAAAATAGAGGAAGTATTGCCCAATTCATTGGATTGAGTAGTGTATGCTCATATAATTGTGAATTGGTTAGTAAAGCAAGAATGTAATCTATAGAAATAAGAAAGTAAATGAATTGAATGATATGCAGAGATTTGAATTGAAGACTAAAGAATCAGAGAATTCATTTTAATCATTGCAATGAAGTATATGTTATATTTCATTTATAATTTGTATTATGCTCAGAGTAACTAGAATGCAAACGAATTAAGAAAGAGTTTATATCGATGGTATTGAAGTTCTAAGTTTTACACTTGCAGTATAAATGAAGATATGTTAATATTAAATTATAGAGTTTTGTTGACAAAAATAGATTTGACAGAATTGAATTGATCAATTGGGTTTGACAAAGTTGGATTTGATAGGATAATTTTGACAAAAGAGGTTTTTGATAGAATTGGTTTGATAAGTTGGTTTTGACAGAGATGGATTTAACAGGTTGGTGTCTATACTACAGGGAGGAAGGGAGGTGCTAGGGATTTTGGCAGTCTCATTGCAAGTTGAAGCTTGCATTCAGGCAGTAGGAGCTATCTTTCAGTAAGAGCTGAAAATAAAGAGGTAGTTTCCTGAGGTAGAAACATGATGTAACTAAAATTTCTTGCTTTACATCCATACGAAGAAGAGGTTTTTTCCCTTTATGGGTTTCCTCATGAATATTTTGTCTCTTTCCAATTCATGTGTTTGATGGTTATTGATTATGAGAAAAAATAATTGTTAGATTTTAAGCTGCATTAAAGAAGATTTTATTATTATTATAGACAACTGATTCACCCCCCCCCCTTCTCAATTTTATGACTTGACTAATACATTGTTATCACAATACATAATGAATCGATTGATCCCCCACTCATGACATGAATAAATCCACCATTATTGTTATGCGAGTGCATTTTATCTTCCTCAACCTGTTGTCGAGCCAATGGTTTTTATTTATGGTAACCCTCATTCTACACCTTTGAGTAGTGGATTGAGTGTCACTCATGCAAATTTTCCCAACAAAATGCTAGTTCTCTCCATAGTCTAGTCAAGAGGGTTATGGAATGCCAATCCCTTCTAGACATAGCTCATTGAAAGAAGAATGAAGTGTTCTAATAGCCAGAAAATGTTTTTCTCTCACCATGGTGAGAAAACTAGTCAAAAAATCATTTTGGAAACTCATGTAGGATAACAATGGCTAGTTTAGGAGAGCCATTGATCTATCATTCACCCCATCCTATCAATGGGGAGATTTACAAAGATGTTGGAGGATTTGAGAGAAAAATCACAACAAGAGGGAAAACATCCATTTTTACAACCATTACTTCTCATGGGTTGTAGTTTCCATTTACCAAATCTATTTAGTCATTGTTGGCGGTCATTAAAACTCAAAAAAATGATTTGTATACATTCATAAACCAACAGCAAGAAAAAGAACCAAATCAAACACATGAAGACATTAATTACCCTCGAAACCCAAATGTTAAAATCAACATTCAATTCGCTTATTCCACGCTCTTTTATTTTGGCAACGTGCAGGTCGTAGGATCTCTAGTTATTTTGTAGAGATTCTCATCAGCATTTGGGAAGCAATTATTTCACTTAGCCAAACAACCCCTCTCTCATTGTGGGGGATTTTTAAATTATAGAATTGGTAGAGATTGAGATTATAGTTGGAAATCTAAGCATCCTCAACCCTTCAACTTCTCCCAATATTGTTAAACTTACCTGTCTTAATTACATTTGAGAAATGAGATCATAGTCTCATTTTTTTTAATATGTGCCTTATTCATTTAGTTTTTTAATACAATTCATGCATGGATGACTATTCTTATGTTTTCCTCTTTTTTAAAACTAAAATACATAGTGGAAACCCCTTCATGTTGTCATGGGGTCCTTCACATCAACATGTAGTCTCCATAAGCCTCTCATTACCTGATGCTTTATTTCGATCATCATTGAGCCTACACCGAATCCAAATTTCTTATGTAGATCCATTTCAGATCACATCTCCTCATTAGGAGTATTTTTATCCCCATAAGATTCCAAGTATAGATGAGAGGACTTGCTTGCAATATGGTTCTCTTGTACCACTTTCCCTTCCTTGGAGTCTATCCTTTGAGACCAATCTTACATATCCCTTTTAGTCCACAACGTGTCACTTATTCTTTACACTACAAAACCATGTCCTCTTCTAATTATTCAAGTGTGTGTGGTGCATAGTCTTCAAAAATGGGAAGCAATTATCTCTCATATTCTCCATCCAACATGGAGGGATCAAACAACTTTAGATATTCTACGTTCACTACAGAACTCATCTGCATATATAGAGGGAGCCTCTATCTAAATGTGTTCTCATTTACCTATTCAATGATGTCAAAATGTCCATATCTAAGGGGATTGAGTTTCTTTGCTTCTCCTTCAAGTCTCTCCTTAAAAAGGTACATCCATACATTATCTCCAATACAAAACTTGTGAGATTCTTTGTGTTGGTCATGTCTAGCCTTGTACTGTTATTGGATTTTCTCAAGCTACTCCTATATCATTATATGTATCTACCTGTTCTTATCCAGAAATGTGATTACTTTATTTTAATCCATGTGAGTATCTTCCTTGTTCTTTTTTCCTTGTATGAAATGTCTAAAGGATATTTGTTAGTGGATGAGTGAAGTGCTCTATTGTAGGAATGTTGAATGAAGACCAACTACTTCTCCCATGTATTTGGATGCTCGCTATTGTACCAATGTTCGGTTGACAACCTATGTCTGATCGTCATTATAAGGATGGAAACCAATAGGATAACTTAAATTGGTATCCAGTCTCTCCAAAAGTGTTGTCCAAAACTTCCCCCAAAACCTGCTATCTCAATATAATACGATGGTTCTGGGAAATCGAAAGTGCACCCACATATGGATAAATAAAAAGTCAGTTTCCTCCCATCTGGATATGGTATTCTTACATGGAATAAGCACTCACATCTTACTGAAGCAGTCTAATAGAACAACCAAGTATTCATGTCCTCTACAAGGCATAGGAAAACCTCTCACAAATTCCATGGAGATGCTCTCCTAATTTCTGCTTTGTATTGGTAGCCACATGTAGAGCCTAATCTTTCTGTTGCTTGCCTTGTTAGTGCTATACAAAACATAGCCTCTTACAAACTTCGCCACCTACTCTTGTATCTTTGACTAGTACACATACCTCTGCAGATTTTCCTTTGTCTTTGTCAACTCTCCTCCACTGATCTTATCATGTCCAAGATAAATCAAGAACTCCTTTCCAAGCTCACATTTTTTAAAGTTTGCAAGTAATTAGTTCTTACTTAAGGTCTCCAATACATGCATCACATGTGAGAGGTGTTCTTTCCATGTTCTGATTAAAGATTAGTATGCCATTTAAATATACTATTACAAAGGAATCAATAAATCGGTGTACCACATCATTCATCAATCTCATAAAAGTGGAAGGGGAATCACACGAACTGAAAGGCATTATTATTCACTCATACAAACCTTTCTTGGTCTCAAAAGTTGTCTTCTACTTTACTATGCACTTGATGGTAACGTGACTTATGGTCCATCTTGGTGAATAATTTTTCTTAGTGAAATTGGTCCAACAGGTCATCAATCCTTGGAAAAGGATACCTATTCTTGATGGTGATTTTTTTTAGATAATAGTAGCAATTACAATTTTTCTAGCCCTCGTCCTTCTTTTTCACCTTGATGATAGGTGACCCACATGATGATGTATTAGGACAGATGACCCCCTACTCCAATAGTTGTTGCATTGCCTCTTCACCTCATCTGCTTCAGTGATGGAATTCCTAAACAATCCAATGTTTGGCAATGGTGATTCTTGCAACAATTGAATATCGTGCTTGAACTCATGCTTAGGAGGCAGCCCCTAAGGTTCTTAGAAAAAATCATTATAATATTCAGTTAGTTTTTGTAGTTGTTGGAATTGTTTACCACTACATACTTCCAAGGATGTCATCATCTCCAACTCACTACCTACTACTTGTTGCTTACCCTCTCACAAGAATAGAAAGACAAATTTATTTGTGTTTCCAATGATTCTTTTGGCCTAATGAGGAATGATTGGAGAAATTTTTGCTTGGTTCTTTTGTGATTTGATGGAATATGCTTTCACATATTTAACAAGCCTGTATTGGTTTTATCTCCTCATGAAGATATAATCTATCATGTACAAATATGGTATTCCCAAGGTGACTCCACACACATCTAAGGGAACCAAGTCTTCTAGTACCTCATCCACAAAGTTCTGGTTGATGGAAAACTTAATCTTGTATTTCTTAGTCACGCTTAAGTCCATGCATTTCCTTACCCATCCCAAGGGATATGGTTCTGGATGGTCTCTGATCTCTAGGCCAAGTTTCTCAACCAGCTCAGCATATATCATATTGGATTGTGAGTCGGGATCAAAGATGCAACCTATCTTATTCTGTTTCACATTAATTTTAATTCAAAACAACTCTATCATCTTCTTCCCCTCTTTGTTACTACAACCCACTAACTTCCCTCCCTTCTAAAGTGTAATGCAACTAAGCTTCCCCTCCAGTTCTAAGTTCTTTTCCACCCTCTCTTCAATATCTACAGCAATCAATTCCTTCTTCATTTTCTTCCCTTGGAAATACTTGTGACATTTTTCTAGGTGTAATTTCCAACAGTCCTCCTTAGTGTGCCCATTTTTATCACAACCTTTGCAATGCTTACTTGTAGGTGTTTCCACTTGAGTCATTGCCACAAAATTATTTACATTCGGATTATTTTTCTTATATTTCCCTTTCCATGTCTCATTTGGGTATGATTTCCAGTATGCCCTAGAATGATGCATGTACTTGTCTCCTTCAATATACTATGCTTGGGAACTTTCTTCATCAATAGTATTAGGATTGAACAACATCAATTAATGTCAAATGTGGGGTAACAAGTATCCAAAGTATTGATCAACATGTCTGGATTCTTGCAGGATACTCCAAGTTATATGTCACTTCCTAAAATCTATAGTAAGCTCTTGCATTGATTGTCCTTTCCTATGCCTGAAGTAATGCCATCAAATATGTTGTCTCTCCTCATATCCAATTGGGTAGAAATTTTCCTTAATAATTTCTATGGACACTTACCAATTGGTTGTCGGTGGCTCATTCTCTAGTGCATTTCCTGTTGGGTTTCTCTCCAACCATGGAAAAGTGCATCCTTCATGTTTCAATCGAGAAAAAGCAATCATATGTTTCCTAGTGACTTTATGTACATTGAAGTGCATTGCCATCTATTGGGTGCTATAATGTCTAAATTAATTCACCTAATCTTTAATTATCGACCGGGGTTGGTAAGCTTTGAGTTGACACAAAATATATGCAAAGGTAGAGGGTGTCGTGTAAATATTTTAACAAACAAAATATCGAAAGATCTTTCAAAATGAAAAACCAAGTCAAACTCCTAAAAATTCAACTATTAAATCAATTAAACTGGGACAAAATATTAAACTAAATAATTGATAATTTATTCTATAAGTAAATAACTTTAAACTGAAAAAGATACTATTAACAACTAAAATTTAAATTGGAAACTAAGATGCAAGGAAGACCTAATTAATAAACAAGTAGAAAACTTAATAAAGAAAATTAAATAGAAAGAAACAAGTAGAAAACTAAATAAGAAAATTAAATAGAAAGAAACAAGTAGAAAACTTAATAGGAATGTTTTTGAATTCTGTCCTGCAAGTCTCTTTCAGTAATCACACAAATGAAAAAGGAACAACCTAAAAACATACCAAGGATAATACATATAATGCTGAAATTACATGCAAAGGATAAATCAATACAAAATCATAAACACAAAACAATACATTAGTAAAGAAATCAGAAACAAATTCAAGAAACAAAACATAAGATAACTTAACACATATTCAAGGTGAAAAAGAAGTAAAGAAAATGATAAAACTTTCATAAATAACCTAAAACATTCTAACTTTAACTTCAACGTTAAATAAAACTATTATCTAACTATCTTAGTTAAAGCATACTTCAAACATTAACACAACAGAACTGAAAACAATCTCAAAATACATTAAAAACACTAAAAACAAAACTAAGGGCTGAATGACATACTGAACTTTAGGTCTGAAAGGGGTGGTTGAATGACAGTTTAAACAGGTTGTCTGAATTACAGTTTGCATAGTTAAAATGATAAAAATTAACCTAAATGATCTAGTCTTCAGCTGAATTTGTGTAGATGTAAATCTAATGCATAAAGACAATAAGTAAACCTACTTATTAAGCAAATTTAACAATGACATGAACTTAAACAAATTTATAAAGAAACTGTTGCATGTTAATAAACAAACTAAAATTTAAATTGCATAAACTGATAACTTATAACATACAAGAAATAAATAGAACTGAATTTAAAAGCAATCTATCTATTTTCTTGGAAATAAACTGAATAGTAAACTAAAAATAAAATTACTGAAAATAAATTTAAAAGCAAACTATGCGCGCAATTAACTGTCTAATTCAGAAATAAAATGCATTACAGGAAAATGAACTAATAAAACAAACTGTAAATTAAACTAACTACAATAGAAAAGATAAAAGAAATAAACAAGAAAAAGGAAAGAAACCTATGGTTGGTGAGGGGCCCTCTCAGCAATCAGGGGTGGTTCCTGGTTAACTTCTACTCAAATGCAATCTTCAACAGCAAAGCATACAACTCTTTATTCAGACGATAGAACAGAAACATAATGTACTCAAGAACAAACTGATAAACTGTGAATTCTCTCCTAACTCTCTCTAGCTCTAGCTCTAGCTCAGAGGATGATATATATAATTGTTTACAGAGATGAGCAAGTCGACCCTTTAGCGGTCGATTTCTCTCTAAATTTAGTCGACTATAAAGGCGCATCACAGATTGTAGGCAAACGCACAAGATCTTCCCTTCTTCATCATAAGCCTTGTCTTCTTCATTGGACAACGTATGCACAGGCTCCTTCTTCAGTGCAAATGGTCTTCAGATGTGGTGCATGGCTCCTTCCTTAGCGCAATAAGTGAACAGGTGGTGAGCAGAGGAGAACACACGGTGAGTTTTCTAGAACGTGGTTTAATACAGAAATCCAGCGCATGGTCAACATGTGAGGTGTCGACAGAGGAGGTTGCAAGCTAACGGATTATCTAGAACACAAGCTTCATCACCCAGACACATGTACAATAGGTCGTTTGCAGGTTGTTTCACATTTTAATGCCTAAAATTGATTCTCAACAGTGCGCAATTTGGTTACCGATCTGGACGGAAAGCTGAACAACAAGCTGGACCATGAGCTCGATACGCTAGTGCATATCTAGGGAGAACGAAGTGTCTGTTTACTGGTGCGCTTTAGGATTGCAGTCTACAGCAACACATTTTAACATCTGGCAAACTACCAATGAGTTTCACGCAGCGAGATGGATGATAATTTGGACAGGTTGCGCGCAAGGCAGGATGAATGCGTACTTGTTGTTAATTTGTCCCAAAATGATAATATAATCTGCAAACAAATATATAAATTAATTAATACATCAAATGTGCTTTAATAATGTCGATTTTAATTAATAAAACCATAGAATGATAATAATAAATGTATTTTATATAAAACTTAAATTCATACATACTTGAGTTGAATAGTGATCTGCGTGACATAAAATATACAAAAAGATAATAAAACATATGTTTAAATGAGTAATCTAATTGCCAAAAATGATAACAAATCTAGGATCAACATTCCCCCAAACCGGAGAAATTTCATGTCCCACTGAGAAAAAAGAAAGATAACAGATCAGACTGTCATGGCGAATTTTGAGACATGAGCCAGCAACGAGCATATACATAAGTGAGTAAGTTCATAAGGTTTTTTTTTTAAATTACTTCAACCATGTCCAAAGTAAAACTTTGGACAAGTTGAACATATGACATGAAAAGTATAAATCGCATTTATAATCAAGAGAATTAGTCAATTAATAATTTACATGCATGATTGGGTAAAAAGGATAGGATTATCAATAATGAAATGATAAGAAGAATTTCTAAGCATCCATATGAAGGTAAAAATTATTTGCCAAAAAAACAAAAATTGGTTAGCAAATTTTAATTATAAATACTATGATATTACAATGTTTTATTCAGATCATCATTTGGTATTTCATTTGGACCTTCATTCGATTCTTCATATTGATTTTGCTTGTAAAAATATGCTTCATGCTATAATCAAGTTTCACTGCTTATATTATCCTAAAAAAACACTTATCATTTGTGAGAGATAAATAGATCTATCATAAATAATGAAAAGTAAAAACAATCTAATTTTTCCCAATCCATCTTCCCCCAAACCAAAGATATGGCGTGTCCTCAAGCCATAGAAGAGAGAAGAATTGATTGTTCCAGAAAATAAAAATTAAAGAGTTCTATCATGTTATTTATTAAAGAAAAATAAAACTAATTAGTAAATGGAAATGATTCAGATATGTATATTCATGAAAAATATAACAATGCCTAGAAAGACTGCTTAAATGATAATAATTTAACCAAAATAATGCCATAGGAAAAGCTAGTCATCTATGCCTTATTTTAAATATATCATATCATCACAAAATATTTAAGTGTACCCGAGAGTATGTGAGATTTACAATCTATGGGTCCCATTTTGAGGATAATGACATCCTAGGTATATGTTGAATTAGATGGCCAGGGTCAAACCCAACTTACAACCATTCTCAAATGACATGTTAAACAATTGGTCGTGACATGTTCATTCATAAATTCTATTTTTATTTTATTTTATATTATCATTGTTTTATGAACTATGTGCATAGTAGTGTATTAACCAGATCTCTTTTACCAGGTAATTCCCCGCTTCCAGCAGGCCTTTTCAGTACCCCGACAGGTTTACCTTGGTACCATGCAAGCATAGTCCTGCTGCCAGCATGCCTGTTCAGTACCCCAATGGGTTTACTTTCATTTATTGAGCTTCCATGTTTTGAGTTTTTACTTAGCATTGACCCGCTGCCAGCAAACCTGTTATGGTACTCCGAGGGGTTTGCTTTGTATAATGATATTAAATATATGGAAGCCGATTGGTAGTAGAGCATGTTAAGTCCTGCTAAACACATAATTCATTTTTTTTTCAAAATAAACTTATAAGTAATTTCATAATGGCCATAACCATAGATCATGTCAAAAGAGAATAACCTAAAGCTGTTCTTTAACCTTATAGTCCTTCTTATTCATAAAAAAATAATGTTCCCCACACACAAAAATTCCACTTACTTTCGAATTATCACCAAAATACTTGAGAGACAAGTTTTGATAACAAGCATAAGATGAACTAGTAATCCATAGGTGTAAGATAAGAATGTGAAAAATATGGTAATGAAAGTAGGTCTATCAAGCAACTATTAAAAAGAGTAAATTAGAAACATACATTTCTGAATCAAAATACAAAAAACCATATGAATCATAGAAGAGCTTGTTAAGTATGATATACAAAGGATTGTAAATTTTTAATTTTCATTATAAGCTGAAAATTTTGAAAGTACCCCAAGAAAGGTTAAGATACCTGATGAGTATTTTAACATACTTCCGTTTTCCAAGTAATACTACATGGGTTGCTTATAGAGATAGAATACTTGTAATCAAACTGCAAAACCACTTGTTAGATGATTCAATTTATTCATGAAGACATAAAAGAAAAAGAGTCTCTTGTAAACAATCTATTAGAAATGACTCTTATTTATTCAAAGAACACACATATTTACATATATACAAGTGATAATAACCCAAAATAATTTTCAAGGATCAAGAGGAGGAGGAATAGCTTCCCCTTCAACTAATTCCATTTCATTTTGCTGCAAAACATTTTGTATAAAATCCTGTTTAGATGTCTGTTGATGATAAAGTTTGAGTCTATGTCCATTTAATACAAAGGAAACTTCTAAGCCATCATTTGTTTTAATTTTTACTAATCCATTGTCAAAATTTGTAACTACTTCGTATGGACCCATCCAACGGGTAGTTAATTTTCCTTTAAAATTTTTAAACTGTGAGTCGAATAGTAGTGCCCAATATCCAGTATTAAACTGCTTTTGTTTAATAAATTTATCATGCCGTGTATTTCGTTGATTCTGTATTAGCATGGTTATTTGGAGTGCATCTTGTCTAATTTCGTCTAACTCATTAATCTACAATATTCGTTGTTTTTGTGCTTCATCCAAATTCATGCCTAATTGTGCTGCCATACAAAAGTTTTTAACTTGAAATTCAATAGGTAAAAGGAATTGTTTGCCATACGCTAACTCGTAGGGGGTATGTGTGGTAGTGTTTCTCCATGTGGCCCATAAATCCTTTGGGAGTCTATCCCCCCAGTCCTTATGATGTAATTGAATCGTTTTAGTTAAAATGGCTTCTAATAATTTATTAGTTGATTCTACCTGACCATTAGCCTAAGGGTGATAAGGTGAAGATTTGCAATGTCGGATGCCATATTTCATAGTAAGTTATTTCATTAATTTATAAGTAAATGAAGTACCTTGATCAGTGACAATTTCTCTAGGTACACCAAACCGGGTGAATATTTCTTCATATATGAATTCTACCACTGATTTCTCTGTGGCTCTAAACAAAGCTTTAGATTCTACCCATTTGGTGACATAGTCCATGCAAACTAAAATATATTTCTTTTTACGAGACATGGGAGAAATTGGTCCTACAAAATCAAGAGCCCATTTCTCAAAGGGTTCAATCATAAATGGGGGTTGTAAAGGCATTCAATCGGATGACGTAAGTATACCCATTCTTTGGAAACTATTGCATCCTTTGACATATTTGGCAGCATCTTTAAAAATGCTTGGCCAATAATAACCAGAATGCAATACTTTGTATGTTGTCCTCTTATCATAAAAATTTCCTCCACATGGTCCATCATGGCATGCATGGAGGATGTCTATCATTTCATCCTCTCGCATGCATTGTTGAAATAATAAGATCTGGACCAGTGTGGAAGAGATCATTATCAACCCAAGAATAATTGGAACTATGAACTATAATATGACACTTCTCATGAGGGGACAAATGGTTTGGTATTTTCCCAGTTGCTAAATAATTGGTAATATCTGTGAACCAAGGGGTTTTAACAGATACATCAAATAGATGTTCATCAAGAAAAGTGTCGTCAACTGGTTTAGTACTGTCTTCATGTTGAATACATGAAAGGAAATCTACTACTAGATTTTCTTTACCAGGTCGGTCAATGATGGTAATGTTAAATTCTTGCAATAAAAGAAGCCACCGGGTCACTCTACCATTGGTGATTGGTTTATTCATGAGAAATCTAATGGTGGAGTGATCGGTATGCACAAAAAATTCATAAACTGTAATGTAATGATGAAACTTATTAATAGAATAAACTATTGCCAAAAATTCTTTTTCAGTAACAGTATAATTAAGTTCGACAGGAGTCAAATTCTTACTAATAAAATAAATGGCATAAGGTTCTTGTCTGTCTTTTTGACTGAGGACTCCTCCTATGGCCATATCAGAAGCATCAGTAGATATGTCGAAAGGAAGGGATCAATTGGGAACCCTAAGTATTGGTGCCACCGATAGTTTAGCTTTTATAAATTCAAAATCATTTTGACAAGACTCTATCCACTATAATTCTATGTCCTTTGTAAGCAATTTAAACATTGGTGCAGCTATTTTAGTGAAATTTTCAATAAAGCAGCGGTAATATCCTGCGTGACTAAGAAAGCTTCTAACCTCTTTTTTTGTTTTCGGAGGGGGAAGGCCAACAATGAATTCGATCTTAGCAGGATCTACCTTAATTCCTTGGGAGGAAACATTGTGTCCCAAAACTATACCTTCTGTCAGTAACATTTTACATTTTTCATGACTAAGAGATAAATTCATTTATGGACATTGGATGAAGACCTTGTCGATGTTGTCAAGGGATTCTTGAAAAGTATTACCATAGGCCATAAATTCATCCATGTATACCTCTACACAATCATGTATAATATCGGAAAAGATTCCTAAGACTGCTCGCTGGAAAGTGGCAGGTGCATTACATAAGCCAAATGGAAAAACTTGATAAGCATATGTTTCCCAAGGGCATGTAAAAGTGTTCTTGTCTTGATCTTCAGCTGCTATTAAAATCTGGTTGTAACCACTATATCTATCAAGAAAGGAAAAATATTGTTTACCTGATAGAGTATCTAATACTTGATCAATAAAAGGTAAAGGAAAGTAGTCTTTAAGTGTAGCTTTGTTTAGATCCCTAAAATCAACACAAATGTACCATTTCCCTGTGACTTTCTTTGGGACTACTACTAAAGGAGATACCCATTTACTGTTGAGAATAGGATAGATGAAACCAATAGTAAGGAGCTTTTGTAATTCTTCTTTTACGATATCCTTTAGAGCAGGATTCATCCTCCTCTGCGGCTGCCTTACAGGTGAAATGTTTGGATCCATATAAATATGGTGAATACAGGTGTCAGGGTGTATACCCTTCATATCGGTGTATTCCCATTCAAATGCTCTAGCTTGTTTCTTAAGAACTTTAAGCAGCTGTGCTTGTTGGTTTTCACTTAATCCCGCGTTTATATGTAGAAATGTTTTAGGGCCAACCTCGCAAGGTATGGTATAGGGTCCTGTATTCTCTTCAATCATGAAGACACAAGGTGTTTCTATAAACATTGAGAGAGGCATACTCTCTTGAAACTCATCTCCAAAAATCTAATCGAATTGAGCAAAAGACTGAGGAAAATATGTACAAGTTGTTGAAGAAACAAATTGGTTTAATACATTCTCAGTGGCCTACTCTTGAAGTTCCTAGGAGAAATCACTAGGAAGGGAGAGTTCAGTAAAGTCTTCATCCCCAAAATAAAAATTTAAGCANGGGTATAAAATAAGTCTTTGTGTGGACAACCCATTGGAAATAGTCATCTCTCCATCCCTACATCCTATAAAAGCATTTGCGGTAGCTAACCATGGTCTTCCCAAGATAATAGGATGCCCTTTAAAAGGATCCTTTGATTCTATGACCATAAAGTGAACAGGGTATTCCCATGAGGCTACTGATACAACAATGTCATCCAGGACTCCAGTGGGTTTTACCATAGTATGGTCTACTAGTTCTAGGATGGAAGGAGTAGGTCGGAGAAATTGTCCTAATTGTAAAACTTCTAAAACTGTAGTGGTCATCATGTTAATAGCGGATCCTAAATTGATCAATGCATTTTCTATGGTGGTGTTTTTTACAATTATAGTCACTACAAGGGCTCCTGGGTTTGTATAGTTTGCAATCCGGGACTGATCTCTCATACATTTAGACATATCTCCTATAACATGAATTGTGAGAGGGTCCTTTTGCTTCTTCCCTGAGCATTTAATACATAGCTCCTTTATTACCTTACTATAGATTGGTATGTCTTTGATATCTTGTAATAGAGGGATTTTAATACATATACTTTTTAATTTGTTCAAAATGTTGTACTCCAGATGAACTACAGGTTTTTCTATTACTAGTCTTTCTGGAAATGGAGGAACTCTTTGCTCCTGAATAGTTTCTTGCGAAGGATGGGTGTGTACTGGAATATTTGGAATGTTCACATCCTCCAAAATAGTATCATTCACGGGTTCATTTGAATCTCTATCTTCTTCTTCATTTGGTTCATGAATGATGACTAATGACTTGGGTTTATCATTCACAAATCTTCCCGACCGTAATTGAATTTCATGTACAGGTAGAGTACAAATAAGGTATGATGGAAGAGTTTTCAACTCAATGATGTTAAGAGCTTTAGTTGGTTTATTATTAGGGTTAGGTATCAGTTGTGCAGGTAATAATGTCGGTCAAGGAGGATTTGTGTTCTGGAAATGATGAGGTTGCTGTGTGATAAAAGGAACTAGAGGTATAAATCTAGGTGAAATTTGCTGGAAATTTGTTTGATGCCGAGGATAAGGATGACTAGGTGTAGGGATAGGTTGTGACTGAGGATATGGTTTTCCTCTCCATCCTTGTGACCAATATTTTTGTTGTGTAAATTGAGGAGGGGGGTACTGAGGTGGCCAATTCTACCAACTTGAATTGTTCCACTGTTGAGGTTGTTGATACAGAGGATAATAGAGTGGATGTTGCGATGGAAAGTTTTGATATGTTGGTTGATCTATAGGTTGCCAAGAAGGTCTCCTAGATGTTTCCACTACATCCCCACTCTTATAGATGGCTTGCAACCCAGGAAAGGATGGGAAGTTATCTGTTGGATGTTCTTCTATACAGATGTGACATACGAAGATGTTGTTTAATGGACATTCCATTTTGGGACATTTAGTCCTGCATCTTGGACAAAAAATGCCCATTGCTGCTCGTTCTTCATCCTGCCTTTTCTTGGCTAGTAAAGCATCTAGTTGAGAACCCATTTCTCCTAAGATAGCAGTTTTGAAATTCTCCAATTGGTTTACTAACTCTACTCTTGTAACTCCACCTAAACTAGGAATGTTTCCTCTTACATTTCTACTAAAAGGCTCTCGAAAGTTTTTTGCAACTTCCCCCCTACTCCTAGAATAATTTTTACACATCTCACTGATTTCTGCAAAGGTTTTGTGAGATATATCATCAGCTTCCATGAGATTAATAGTTTCTAACAAGTCTGTGGAGATCCCCTTAAGAAAATGTGTACGTTTTGCATATTCTTGGAGGTCATTATATTTTGATTTGTGTAGTGTATAAATAGACCTTTCGAGATAGCTTGTAGGCTCTCATCTTCAATTTGTTGTATCTTGAATATATCATGTTAAGAGTCCTTAGGTTTGCAACACTCTTGATATTTTTGCAAGAAGGAGGTTTTCATATCATCCCAAGTCCTTATAGTGAATTCACCTAATCCCATGAACCATCTCATGGAAAAATATTTTAGTGCAGCGGGAAAGAATTTTAATTTATGAGCATCTTGTAAATATTTATAACTCCTACAAAGGATATCGAACTCGAACAAGAATGTGTCTGGGTCCTCATTATTTTTTCCATAGAAAGTAGGTAAGGAGGAAGGAGGGATATTTTTCATAGTTACATCATGTATAGTGTCCAAAATAGGGATCCCAAAGGTAGCCTCAGTTCGATTTTCCCCTTCTCCTTCTTCATTTCTAACTTCATCATGATCTTCATTTTCTTCTTGTCTCTCCATATAGGTTCTGTTTTTAACGTAAATATACCTAGGGGGCTTCCTTCGAGGCGATAATGGGGTGTCCAAACATTATTTTTACGGAAGAGATCTTCCTCTGATCAACCATGTTTTTATTGAATCCCATAGGGATAGTTGGTTCTACTGTGGAAGTTTCAATTTGTGAGATGACTGGATCTACGGAGGTTCCAAAGAGAGCTTTTACTTGGGCAAGATCAACAAAGTCAATGAAATTGGAATCCCCTACTAGTGAAAAGGTTGTATTATTTGGATTTACGACTAGTGGAGGGTTAGAGGTTTATAATGGTTGATCCTCTTGAACTACGTCAGGAATGAGGTCCTTAGGACCTCCTGCCAAGGTTCCTTCTCCTTCTATGGCTTCCTCGGTAAGATATTCTAAGAGAATCTCCTTAGGTTTTAGGGTATAACTACTTCCTATAGATGTCTTTTGATACCTTTATGGTGAGTTAGTAGTTGGGGAATTACGTCCCCTATGGTAGTTAGTTGGGATTTCAATAAGTTTTCCGGTCTTAACAAATCTACCCTGAGGATCTCTAAGTCTGCTCATGAAAAAATTTAAACTAAAGAAAACCTATGCTACTACTATTGCTGGATTTGGGGGTGCCTGTTATAATAGATGCGCAAGTTCTTACCTCTCGTCTTACCGCTCCCCCACCACGAACCTATTTCTAAGCTTCATAAAGAATTCTACTCTACCTTACAGAACAATCCCTTGGCAATGACACCAAAAGTGTTGGGTGTTATAATGTCTAAATTAATTCACCTAATATTTAATTATCGACTGGGGTTGGTAAGCTTAGAGTTGATACAAAATTATGCGAAGGTAGAGGGTGTTGTGTAAATATTTTAACAAACAAAAGATTGAAATATCTTTCAAAATGAGAAACCAAGTCAAACTCCTAAGAATTCAACTATTAAATAAATTAAACCGGGATAAAATATTAAGTTAAATAATTGATAATTTATTCTATAAGTAAATAACTTTTAGCTAAAAAAGATACTATTAACAACTAATATTTAAATTGGAAACTAAGATGCAAGGAAGACCTAATTAATAAGCAAGTAGAAAACTTAATAGGAATGTTTTTGAATTCTGTCCTGCAAGTCCCTTTCAGTAATCACACAAATGAAAAATGAACAACCTAAAAACATACTAAGGATAACACATATAACGCTGAAATTACATGCAAAGGATAAATCAATACAAAAGCATAAACACAAAACAATACATTAGTAGAGAAATCAGAAACAAATTCAAGAAACAAAACATAAAATAACTTAACACATATTCAAGGTGAAAAAGAAGTAAAGAAAATGATAAAAATTTCATGAATAACCTAAAACATTCTAACTTTAACTTCAACGTTAAATAAAACTGTTATCTAACTATCTCAGTCAAATCATACTTCAAACATTAACACAACAGAACTGAAAACAATCTTTGAAATACATTAAAAACACTAAAAAAAAAAACTAAGGGCTAAATGACAGACTGAACTATAGGTCTAAAAGGGGTGGTTGAATGATAGTTTAAACAAGTTGTTCGAATGACAGTCTGCATAGTTAAAATGATAAAAATTAACCTAAATGATCTAGTCTTCAGCTGAATTCGTGCAGATGTAAATCTAATGCATAAAGACAATAAGTAAACCTACTTATTAAGCAAATTTAACAATGACATGAACTTAAACAAATTTATAAAGAAACAATTGCATGTTAATAAACAAACTGAAATTTAAATTGCATAAACTGATAACTTATAATAGACAAGAAATAAATAGAACTGAATTTAAAAGCAATCTATCTATTTGCTTGGAAATAAACTGAACAATAAACTAGAAATAAAATGACTGAAAGTAAATTCAAAAGCAAACTATGCATGCAGTTAACTATCTAATTTCAGAAATAAAATGCATTACAGGAAAATTATCTAATAAAACAATTTGTAAATTAAACTAGCTACAACAGAAAAGATAAAAGAAATAAACAAGAAAAAGGAAAGAAACCTCTGGTTGGTAAGGGGCCCTCTCAGCAATCAGGGGTGGTTCCTGGTTAACTTCTACTCACATGTAATCTTCAACAACAAAGCATACAACTGTTTATTCAAATGATAGAACATAAATACAATGTACTCAAGAACAAACTGCTAAACTATGAATTCTCTCCTAACTCTCTCTAGCTCTAGCTCAGAGCCTGATATATATAATTATTTACATAGATGAGCAAGTCGACCCTTTACTGATCAAATTCTCTCTAAATTTAATCAACTATAAAGGTGTATAATAGATCGCAGGCCAACACATAGGATCTTCCCTTCTTCAGCGCAAATGGTCTACAAATGTGGTGCACAACTCCTTCCTTAATGTAGCAGGTGAACTGGTGGCAAGCATAGGAGAACACACTTCGAGTTTTCTAGAATGTGAGTTAATACAGAAACCTAGCGTGTGGTCAGCAAGTGAGGTGTCGACAGAGGAGGCTGCAAGCTGGTGGATTATCTATAACACATGCTTCATCACCCATATGCGTGGACAACAGGTCGTTTGTAGGATGTTTCATGTTTTAATGCCTGAAATCAATTCTCAATAGCACATAGTCGGGTTTGCAATTTGGACGGAAAGATGAACAACAAGCTGGACCGTGAGCTAGATATGCTAGGCGCAGATCTAGAGAAAATGAAGTGTCTGTTTGCTGGTGCGCTTCAGGACTGGAGTCTATATCAAGATGTTTTAACATATGGAAAACTACCAATGAGTTTCACGCAGTGAGATGGATGACAAGCCGGATGTCGAGCTGGATGGGTTGTGCACAAGGCAGGATGAATGCATACTTGTTGTTAATTTGTCCCAAAAAGATAATATAATCTGTAAACAAATATATAAATTAATTAACACATCAAATTTGATTTAATAATGTCGATTTTAATTAATAAAACCATCAAAATTATAATAATAAATGGGTTTTATATCAACCTTAAATTCATACATACCTGAGCTGAATAGTGATCTGGGTGACAAAAAATATACAAAAAGATAATAAAACATATGTTTAAATGATTAATATAATTTCCAAAAATGATAACAAATCTAGGACCAACAGCATCTACTCCACTGCACTGGTTTAGTTTGATGACATCCGACTCGCCTGCATAAGGTTTGATGTCCACTTTGGCCTCCACATGGAAATGTACTTGCATTCTACTATACCTACATTCTCCTGTATTTATATCTATCTTCTACTCTAACTGATAATCTCTTTCTTCCATCTTCAATTCCTTTATAGTTTCAAGTTTTGAGGTAGAATTTGGGCTCATGGATACTAACAACTATTCCATCATGTTTGTGAGAGTGCCCAAACCTTCTTCTAGTCATTGCAACTTGGCCCTTGGGTCTTCTTCTTCATCCTCTTCATGATGATCTCCTACCATTATTGGTGCTCTACTTCTCTACAATCTCGACAATGGTTCTTATCCACTTCTATTATAATCAATTATTTACCATGTAGGTCTCAATAGTTGTATTCAAACACAAGATCCATTAACATATGATCTGTAATTCAAGGGCTCGTATCCCACTAAAATCACCAACACGAATGTCTTTTAACTTGAATTATAAATGCTATCTTAGAAAACACTACAATTGAAATCCACATTTCTTTGCAAATTATAACAAAGGTTTACTGTGAATCCATTGTTTTTCCATTCATGAGTGGTATATGATGAAAATCCCTTGTCATTATCCATTTACCCAAGAGGTCATTCTATCTCCAAGAAACTCAATCGTTAATTAGTTCCAAAATATCATTAAATGAGGTAAACTTCTCCATGAAATGACCAATTAAAACAAACCATGCATAAAATGATAAAATCCATCAAAGTTTGAGCCACCTATAAAGCATCTTGGTAAATTAAATAGTGATTTAAATGTTTATGTGAAGGAGTTGGAAGGAGGGACGAACATATGGATTGCCTATGGCCTCCCTAAGTATACAAATGGACCGTAAAACCTCCCAATTTACCCAACAAACTGCAAATCCATTCCAAAGTCTAGTTAAGAGGGTTATGGAATGCTAATTCTCACTAGACATAGCTCAGTGAAAGAAGAATGAAGTCTTCTAGTAGTTAGAAAACGTTTCTCTCTCTACACAATGAGAATTTTCTTTCAAAAACTCAATTTGGAAACTCCTACATGATAGCAACAACTAATTTAGGAGAGCCATTGATCTCTCATTCATCGAGACTATCAATGGTGAGATTTATAGAGTTGTTATAGGGTTTTGAGAGAGAGAAAATTCATGACAAGAGGGAAAAACATATTTCTACAAGCATTACTTATCATGGGAAATAGTTTCCATTTACCACCCTCAACACCCTAACTCCCTTTAGCAAATCCAACCCCCTTTTTCCCTTTATAAAATAAAGAATACAACTTATTACCATAAGTTGAGTGGGTGGAAATTTTTGAAGTAGAAGAAATCAAAGGGATAGAATTTAGTTCTACCTCAAAGACATAATCAGAGACACCAATTCCAAAAGGAAGAAATATAGTTCATAATCCATCATATCTAACCAAAAGGCCTAGTATTCCAGTAATTCCAAGAATGGTGGTGATACTAGACTCTATGCGAAGGTCGTTTGTCTTTCACAAGATAGGTAAGGATTACACTGAGCATCATTGGTTCACCTACAAGGTGATATGGTCAGTGAAGCAGATCACTGGTGAGGCTTCCAAGATTGAATAGTTGGAAACTACATTAAGAGACAAAGCTCTATTGTGATACATGAAGTACAAGACCACCCTAGCCCTGAGTCAGGCTCAATCGTTGGAAATTATCAAAGAATACATTTTGAAGGAATTTTGAAATCCAAATTCAGAGTCTCAATGCATCACTAAGATTAAGGAGATCAAATAAAGAGTTGGAGAGTCCATCTAAGACCATGAACAATGCTTTAAGATCCTTTTGGATCGACTGAGTTTCTATATACAAGATGTATAGCACCACAAATGGTTCATCACAGGCTTGTTGTCCCACATAAGAGTTCCATTCATGCAACATAAAGTGATTACTCAATCAAAAGAATTGGAAATCACAATGTGATTGGAAGCAAGTCCATGAGGGTAGTCCTCCACTAGAATGGCACATGTATAGATGTAGCTTGTTGTGATCAATGCACAATAATAACAGTCATCGATAGGTAAGGTAGTAACATAAAAAATTTGGTGTAGCTTCTATAGAACATAAGGCCATAAAAAAAATGAATGCCCAACATTGAATAAGTACATTGGTATTGGCACACCAAGTCCATTTCTTGCGGGAATTAAAGAAAAGTGGCGCAATATTTGTAGGGTGTGAGGGAATTCACCCCCTAATTTATGTACTCTATAGAAGTACCAAATCTCAATGTACACCCCATTTTAAGAATGATGTAAATAATGGGAACATAATTTGAATAACTGTCACACTTTACAACTGATGAAGGACAACATGATGGACTCTTTCCAAGTCCAAGGCACATAAGAGAATACTGAAACTGATTAAGGATGACATCAGGGAACATTATGTTGTGGATATCGAGGATGCAATGAAGAATATGATGGAGGAGACTAATAGGTTATATTCTTTAAATGTAGCGAGCTAGCACCTCTAGCATGATTTTGTACCTATCCTCATACCTTATGTGCATATTGTCATAGTAAAAAACACTCGATAGAGGATTTTTTGGACTTGGTCACTAAGTGGAAAGAGAAGAAATGGCATTGTAACATGGTGAGCGCCAAGACTTGAGATGATTTTGATGAAGGGTTCCCTTCACATGTGGAAAAAAAGACTCGTGGAGGTACTAGAACAACTGAAGATATTTTTTCAAAGTGGAGTGTAATAATACCATTGAAGTAGAAGGTAAGGAAGGTTGTATGGCCTCTACCCAAGTTTGATGCTACTCACCAGTGACATTTTTTTGTGCAATGAACAAAAGGAAATATAAGAGGTTTCCCAATGTAAAAAAGAACTGTGCTATGAAAGGTTATTCCTGGAATACTAGCTGTGAAGACTACGTGAGGATGAGGTCCATAGGACAATTCTACACAAGGAAGAGATACTGCACCAGAGGCATACTAAGGAGAAACAAAGGATTTCATTTCGTGAGGAATAAGTGAAGCACATAAAGGTACAGGTTAATGACTCTGAAAATCAAGTAAGTAGATTTCTGCAAAGTTTTCTGAAAATTTTGAATGATTCTAAAGATACCAGTAAATTAGCCAGCATACTTAAGAAATTGGTGATGATAAGTGAAGTGGAATAACCCATCTCTGCACCCCTGTCTAAGAGGAATGCACATGGGGTGGTAAAGATAAGGATAACCGGTAAAGAGTTCAATTTTTCCCTAGATATGGGGGGATTTGAGCTGAAGGATTTGATGCTCTACCTAGGGTCATATGTTAAAATAATTTCTAATAAATCATGGGATTTTATGGGGAATATGAATCTAGTATGATCTCCTCTACAACTCAAACTAGCCAACGAATACAATATATACCATATCAAGAGGATAACCAATGTAGAAGTGAACATTGATGGAGTGAAGATAATGGTATATTTTAAGATCATCGAGATCATGGAAGACACCAATCGCTACCCAAAAATGTTGGGGATCGACCAGGAATTCAATAATAATTTAACTTTGAACTTGAAATAGAGGCACATGTCCTTTGAGAACAAGGAGTTGTGGGTGGTGGATTCTCTTGATGTTGCATAAGGAGAAAGGTATACATAGCCAATCAGAGGTTATACCAATAGCATCGAGATTGAAAAAATATATAATATGATAGGGAGAAAGGAATATTATGTTAATCATACTATCGATGGGGAGATAATATAGCACAATGTATGCTCTTTTGATATGGATTCACAAGAAGCTTTGGATAGATGGAATAATCTGTTATACAAAGTATCCTCAAGAAGATGCATAGTAGTCACAAATTTAGTGCGTTCGATTGGGTTGGAGCTACGTGAACCACTAAAATTTGATGGGATAGAAAGGGTGGATGTATGTTTGGAGAAAATAGAAGCACAAGTGCCATAGGACCAGCAGGTGAAGGAAATGGATGTGATAAGACATGGGACACTTGTGCAATAGAGGGAAACCCATATAGAATAGTTGACTCATTGTAAAGAAGTCAAGACGTGCATCAAGGTGAGTTTACAACCTAGAACAGACTTGGAAATTCTAAAAAATTTCCAAGGGGCTAAGGATCCTAGGGATCGGATTCAGTTCTATCAGTAGATATGGACGATGAAGAGCACACCGTGCAACCAATGGGTACACTAGTTTCTCGATACTATGGACATGGTACCTTGAAGCCGGTACATACAACAGGAATGAATAAGGAAAATGAAAAAATGGGAGAATATTTCCACCCAAGTCACTACCACATTCATATTTAGCACCACAAATCCTGACCTTGACAAAATTCTCCATCAAATAAAGCATTTCACCTTTGGGGAAATACTGAAGCAGGATGTGACACAAAAGCTAGTTTGCCCATATCACATGGATTTGGCATGGTTGAATCAAATAGTATATTGATAGAAAGTAGACAGTACAAAGATGGATGGAGAATAATATCCATGAAATATATAGATCAAAGAGATTGTTGGAAAGTGTGCAGTACAGGATGAGTCATCTACCAGTACTGCACTAGGGTTTAGAGAGTCACATAAAAAATTGAATACAACATTGGAACATTAGAGGCACCGAATATGGCAATTATAAGAGACCGTTGGTCCCATGAGATAGAAACCCAAATAGTGGACCTATAGAAAGGGTATCAAGACCTTTTTCCATGTGTTTTCTTGGAATGAAGGGGATAGTCGGTCCCTTGGGGAGATAAAAATTGAGCTCAAGGAAGAGGTTAATCCAGTAAGGAAAATAACATAAATATTGAACCCCAAATATAAAGAGAAGGTGTTCAAGGAGCTAGACTACAAGTTGGAGTGAGCATCAATTTTCCAGTTGAATATTCTGAATAGATCAACCTGATGGTGGTGTAAGATAAAAAAGACAGGGGAAACTCGGATCTTTGTAGATCTAAGAAGCTTGAATTCAACTTGCTTACATGACCCTTTACCCACACCATTCACAGATGAAGTAATAGATAAAGTGGTAGAATGGGAAGCATATTAGTTCACCAATGGACTCATTCTTTAGATACCATTAGGTGAGAATAGATGAGGAGGATCAAAAGATGATGATTTCTGTGATAGAATGGGAATCCTTTACTTACAAAATGACGCCCTTCAAGATGAAGAATGTGCCAATAGTGATCTCAATAATAGCAGTATCTACCTTCAAGGATTTCATACATAAGTTCCTGCAGGTATACCTAGATGATTTAACATTGTTTAGTCTAGTAAAGGATCATTTACAAGTACTGAGACTGATTTTGGATAAATGTAGGCAAATGAAAATCTCCTTGAATATGAAAAGACTTTATTTTTTGCACTTTATTTGGGATCGTCTTGGGACATTTTGTGTGGACATAAGTTCTATTAGTATACCAATTTAAGATTGCAGTCATAGTCAATCTATCAACCTCAACACATGAAAAAGGGTCATGTCTGACATTGGGACACACTGGTTATTACAAGAAGTTAATCAAGAATTATGCTAGGATAACATTGCCATTGGAAGAGTTATTGAAGAAGGATATTAAATACATATGGACACAGGAGTTACAAGCACGGGGATTTAAAGGAGAAGATGGTTAGAATGCCTATTTCGATCTTTACATATTGGGCGCACATGTTTCATGTGCATATAGATGTGTCCTCTATCACATTAGGAGAAGTGATATCCTATCCAGGAGAAGGGAACATCAATCACCTCGTGTACTTTTCTAGTAGGAAGATTTCCCTTCTTGAGAAGAATTATACTACAACTAAGTGCAAAGGATTGTTGATGGTGCATATGCTGCAAAAGTTTTGACACTACCTGTTCGGTAGTTCCTTTAAGTTATTCATAAATCATACTGCATTGAAGTATCTATCCAACAAGATAGTGTTGGGGGGCACATATACAGATGGTTTCTCCTATTCTAGGACTTTGGATTTGAGGTCATGGTTAATCCTTGAAAGTAAAATGTTGGGTTGGACAATCTGTATATGATTGAATAAAGTGAAATTAGGGGGATTCTAGATGATGATCTTCCCCGTGCGCACTTATTTCAGATTGAGTTAGTACCATATAAATTTAATGAAATAATAATTTTTCCAGCAAAAGGACATGCACCAAAATATTACACACTTGTGTAGCATAGGAAGCTAGTGATAAGAGTGTTGATTTCTAGTTGATCGTAGGACAACTTTACAAATTGGGAGCAAATGGAATATTGCGTAGGTGTGTATGAAAGAATGAATTATTATTTATCTTATAGAAGGCACATAAAGGCATTGTAGGTGGACATAATGTAGGGAAGGATACTTCAGATAAAGTGTTGTGTGCAGGATTGTGGTGACCCTTGTTATTTCAAGAAACTAAGATATATTGCAAACTTTGTGATGTCAACAAGTGAATCAAGAAGTCATCCCATAGGGATGATATTCCCCTTCTCCCAGTGACTACACTCAAGCCCTTTGAGAAATGGGATGTTGATTTTTTGGGTCCTATAAACTAACTTTGATAAAGGAATAGTCCATGGTATATCAATATTGCAACAAAATACTTGACAATATGGTCAGAAGTTGTGTCAGTGAAAGATTGTACAAATAAGATGGTCACACAGTTTATATTTGATCATATCATCACTAAGTTTGGATGATCAAAGGTGTTAATGAACTATCAAGGAAATAATTTATTTAATTCCACCATTCACACACTAACTAAATAGCTCATGATATACCATTAGAAGTGTATACCTTAACATCCTTAGGTGAATGGAAGAGTGAAGGTATTCAGTAATATCTTGGAGCAGGTGTGGAAGATATAAAATTTGCAATTTGATAACTGGGATCAACACATTATACGAGTACTATGTGCATACAGAACAATGTCCAAAATAATCACTAAGAACACACCATTTATGTTATTTTATGGAAAATAAGTAGTGATGCCACTGGAATTCATCGTCCCCATCTTATGCATAGCCATTGCAACAAATATGATAGATGATGAATCACTCCAATGCAAGTTGGATGAGTTAATGAAGCTAGAATAAGACCACTTCATTGTAGGGTTCAATCAATTCGTTGAGAAGAAGAGACATAAAGCATGGCACGATATAAATATTAAGAGCAATATATTAGAACCAACCACACTTGTTTTGATGTATCACAATAATTTTTCAGGAACCTAGGAAAATTGAGGATGATATTATTGGGTCCATTCCATATCCTATTCATCATAGAATTGGGCACAACAAAGCTTTCCACCCTGGCAGGACATCCCATGAAAGGCCTAATACAATAGAAAATGCCTCAAGCCATATCATGTCCCGTAAGGCCAAAAAACTTTGGAAGTATGTGTCATTCATAAAAGTAGTTAGTATAGTATAGAATGTAGGAGATAATGCCATTCATAATGATAATAAAGTAGGATAGAGATAGAAGTGAAGTCACAAATATATCTTCTCCAACAAATCTAGAGCGGAATCCTCAGTCATTGTTCTTCCTTTCATGAAACCCTTGTCAATTAGATTTTGTTTTTAGTTACAACTAATTATGCCATATTTAGAAAGGTCATGAAAATATAGAAGCAATAAAGAACCCTCACAAAATCATAAAGTTCCCCAAAATGGTAGCAAATCAGAGGAAAGTGTTACTCTGATGTCACCAGTAGTTGAACACCAACATGATGTGATGGTGGCGACACACAAAAATATAGACATCTTACCCATAGTTGGCTACATCCTTAAGCTTTTAAGGAGAGGAATTGGGGGGAGGGAAAATAATTTCAATATGTGAGTATGTCCACTGCACTCATCTATTAGAATACCATATAACTAGAGAGGAACCACTAGTTTTCCAACATTGTGAAGAGCATCAATGAGAGTAAGATATTTACATCAAAGACAGATTCTAGTTCGGTGCAAAACAAAGTGTTAGCATATATGGATTCCACCCCATTTATGAACAAGGTATTTAGTAAGGTTAGAACAACCAAAGATAATTAGATGCATGAGGTTTCCATATCGAAAAAGGTCAAGGTTAGGGAGCCACTAGTGGGAAAGGTCCCTCTCCTCAAGTAGTCATATTTCAACATTTTGGATAAAGCATAGTTTCCTGACCTCACAATGAATATATATATGTAGCTAGATTTGAATGAGAATGGGGAATAATGTATCATGCCATAATCCTGGGTGTGAAAACTCCAAAAGTAGAAAATCATGTCTCTCCTAGATCTATTTCATTTTAGACAAATCCCCTCTATATATGTCTGTGTCCAGTTCCTCCTCAACCACATCTATGGAGAATAATTATGGCTAGACCAAAAATATGAAATAACAGATGGGGTTATCCATAATATATTCGGGATTCTATGCAAGGGAGAGGACCCTATTGAGGTAATTTCCAATGGCTCGGAATAAGAGTTATTTAGAAGGTTTCATATGTGATGAGGGTCACGAGGAGAAATAATCTCATCCATGTTCGGGCATCGAGTTAGATTTTTTACCTAGATCCATGCATGCAAGCTGCTATATAAGTGTCATAAAGATGAATGCCTGAATGAGGTTGTACTTGTAGTAGAGAAGTGAACAATATACCACCCAATGACCTAGACCTAGTATCTTAGGTAGGAATTTTTGCAGGACTACCTGGATGCACAATATAAATTGAAATAGTTTCATCGTAGTTGGATTTTGTTTCTCATCGCCATGGTGATGTGGAAACCACCGCCAAAAATTACCAATATTACCACCCCACTCTAGAATACTTTGTGGAGACAAATTTCCTCATACTGCACCATCAACTAACACAAGAAAAACATGTTACAGTTGACACCGCCATTCAAAAATGGTACACAAAATTGCTCACAACCATAATGAGTCATTTAGGATTCCATAAGAAATTGTGAACATGTATAAGGATACTATGATATTCAAGGTTGATAATCACAACATTTTAATCATACCGTGCCCATAGATGTAGTCAAATAGAATCACACTACCATTCTACATCACACTTGAGGAATTTAAAGCAATGAGTGCCATGACGTTAGTGTCATCTATTCTCATATTCTAACCTGGAGATTATGGAGGAATCTAAATAACAAGAAGTCCCAAAGTGAACATGCCATATCCAACATTTTGAGGTCCTCACCTCGCTTGTTATAGAAGTGAAAATAAAATTCTATACCCTATTATCATATTGATGATACAAAGAATAAACAAAATAAATATCAATTTCCACCATCATTACTGGATCTATATACTGAAGAAGAATCTGAATAATGAAACCCACTAGCAAAAAATCCTAGAAAAAGACCACCCATTTCAGTCAAGTGCAATATTTTTGAAGAATTTGGGACTGAAAGAGAGTAGGAACAAGAGTAATCACCCAAGTATACAGATATAACATGACACAATGTAGGGGAACATAGCACCCCACATGAGTGGAAAACTACAACAAGATCAACGACTATCCCTAGCATCGTCAAGCAATTACAACCAAACCTAGAGGTAGCTTAAATCCTCCAGAAGGGCAACAAAGAGAAGCTACAGGAGCTAAGGATGGTGTTGCACATATCCCTAAGTATAGCAGTGGTACAAAATTTGAAAGCAACAGGTACTAGTTGAGCATATGAATTACAACACCAAGTTCAAGAGGCCTTTGCACATAGGAAAATTAAGTTGAATCCTTTGTCAATTACAATGGTCGAACCCCAAAAGTTCTTGATATGCAACCTATACCATACAATGATTTGGACTTTCATCTAGACCTATATAGGACTTGAATCACTACATCACCATGATCATTGGTGAGATAGGTGACCATCGCGCTCAGTTGATCCACCCCTATGTTGGGTTGAAGCATAGGCATGTTAAGGTGGTGCATGAAAGAAAGTAGTTAGAGTCAAACGTGGACAAGACTTACTCTATGTTGCTAGTTGCAAGTTATTTGACTAGCATCTAGTTGTTTCCTATCCAAAAAGTATCCCACATTAGAGACATAGTGTCCACACTCCAGTAGGGAAAATAAGAACTTAGAACACAAATAAAGCAAAACTTGTTCCCCGAGGATATTGAACTTGCATGAAAAAATGGAGAAGTTGCACTAGTCTTGGAACAAATGAAGCAATGAGTTGTGACCTTAGGAGGGGTCCTAGACTACAACTTCAACATCTCAAACCACTTGCAGGATGTGCCTAAGCTACAATATGTGGACAAGAAAATCATAGCTATGAGTCCTAGGTTAGCACCAAGAAATAGAGTCTGGTGGAAGTCCCTTTCTCTGCATTGAAATAGTCCATGACAAATATCTCATCCTTAAATAAAAATATCTTAACAAGTAGGACATAACAACAAACTGTCACGTTAATTGTTGTTGAGGCATAAGAGAAGACACACAAAAAAATTGACAACTTGTCAAAGCTCCACACCAAGGAAACATGATTGTTCACTTAGCTAAGAAGGTCAAACCAGAAGCAGTGAAGAGAAAAAAATATGTGTATTCCTTCAACAATCAGCTGGATTTGAGGGAATCAATACTAACTCTTAGGACTTTGTCAACAACCTACGCACGTGCATGTCTTTAGTGGTATCCTTAAAGCTCTAAGACCTGTGGCATAGGATGAGACATGTCATAATTATTTCCTTCTGATTTCTTTTTTTCCTACCTATGAATATCATACTTCTCTCACATACTTCCCTTTACCTAGATTTCCTTCCCACTCCCAAAACTCTAATGGTATCTATTAATCAAATAACACTTGGTATAAGAAATATAGTAAGAGCATCTAATTCTTAGCTACTACAATAAATAAAATTAAATAAACCAATAAAGGATGTGTATGCTAATTTAAATTGCCATGAAATATCATGTTGGGTATCAACCTTTAGCACAACATCTATACATGCTTGATGGACGACCTTTGAGTTAAGGAGTGACTTTAGATCATGAGAGGTAAATCTAAAAGTGTTACTTATTTAAAAAAACATATTGAAAATCTAACCTTGCTAAATGATGTATGCCTTCTAAAGGTGGGATTATCAATAGTTGAATATTTATCATGGTCAGTCTCCCTAATGAACCTCCACTAACAAAAAAATTCCCACAATCAAAATATGTTCATTCAAGGTAGGGAAAATTAATGGTTGACAATTTTTTCAAGTCCCCACGAAGCCTACTTTTACCTCTATCATTGTTTGAGGTGTACCCAAAGGGTGTGTTTACATAAATTGTATATATATCTCAAGGGATATCCACCTTAGAGTGTTTTGGAATTATACTAGCTTGGCATTTATGGTGTTTACCCCTTTCTCTCTCCAAATCAACTCATGTAAGAACCAAATCAGATATGTATGGGTTTACTAATCAAAATAAACCATTGAGGACCTAGTTGGTTTATTTCTCTGATTCCTCCTATTTCAAAAGGATACAAAAATAATTGAATACTTCCACTTGTAATGCTAATGTATCCTCTACTTGATGGTCCACTACTATTATATATTCCCTTACTATTAGAGGATGTCAGTAAACTAGAAACAAAGTTTAATTTCAAGGTTATCCTATATTCCAAGTTCCTCAGGAGTGGAAGTTGTTATAGGATTTATTCAATGAAGAGGTATTGTACCATGTCTATTGGTTGTATTTATTCATCCCTGAATACCCTAAAAACATCATCGAGTTCATATTCTTCTTGCAACCTATGATCATGATCTTTGTGCTAGGGATGTTGCAAGTTTCTTCTAGGACAAAATTCTGTCACACTATCATTTTGTTCTCCAGGTGAATCTCTTAAATCATTGGTATAATTTCAATCATTGGCCCTATCCTCTATGTAAGTATTATGTCCTCCTTTGGTTTTCTCTTTAGAATCGGTTCCATGGTCAACCCATGTTGCTCTAACCACTAGTCAGCTTGTTACCCTCTATTGTTCAATTCCTCTAGTTCCTTTAAGTAGGTCTTAGTGATTACTTATCTACCCATAGATTCTCTCACCATTCTCTATATTTTTAATATTCTTGATCTGAATAAGATATGAAATATTAACTCTTACTGATATGATAAACAAAACCAGAGAATTAGTTGACATGTGGGAAAATTTCGCAAGTAAAATTAGGAATTGTGCTGGGGATTGTAGGAGAAAAAAAAACAAGTTCGGAGACTAAAATTTAATATCCATAAGCACATGTATGTTGGGACCTTTTAGGGTTCGAGCATCATCTAGGATGAAGTCTACTACCAAGCTTCTAGGTGTCCCAACTGGTGCAAACGGAGATCTTTACAGTCAACTCCAAGAAGCCAAGGGATGGCCAAAAATATTTAGGAGGGTTATAATTATATTTTTAGTAATCTAAAATCCATTTATGCAAGTATAGAATAGTTCTGGATAGTTCGTAAGTGTTTGGTTTTGTTTGGAATGTTGGAGACATTTACCCAACATGCACACTTAATTTGGTCAATTTGGCCTTGTTAAACCACTATCATAAGTTTTATCGCCATTAGATGAGCACACTATGACATCAGCATGAGCACACCCATGCCTACCTTTAGTAGAGGAGTCCAACTAAGCCTTCTCCTTCATTTAGGGAGGCTAACTGGGCTTCCTCCGTCAAACAGGGAGCACTTCGGGGGTGATCTGAGTGTCATAAATGCACCTAGTTGCTAACTGATTGTTACAATTAGTTAAGATAAGTGGTGAAGGAACCTCCATTCATTATATTGATTATTTTTATTGATATTTATGAACTGGAGTCAACTGGGGCACCTCCAACCACCTCTGATGACTAGTTTGACTTCAGTTAACATCATCGGGATCCATTGGAATTAATGATGCGCTACCACTTGTTGGTTGGCATGGAGTGACATGTGTCTGACCTACTTTTAGTTAGACTCAGTCATCCATTGCACTCCAACTTCAGTTAGGACTCAGCTAAGTCAATCAAGACTTGATCAATTGGTTAACTAGGTGTGTTTACTATGGCTTACATTTAGTTAAGCTACACCCATTCATTCAATTCGAATGACATCCTTGGGAATTAGAATTTTATTGGAATTCATGCATATTTCATGATCATTGTATTGTATTATTCATTCTTCATTGATTATACAGAGCTTCTACTCCGATTGCAGCACCATTATGCCATTTTCATGCTTATTTATCTGAAATCTCTTATGAGACTGTGTTTTAGTCCCTAGATTACTGTGACAGATTAATATGGTATCAGAGCTCATGGAGGGATGAAGCTTAGATCTCTCAAAAACATTGTTTTTAACAGATATTGCATGAAAAATTGAGCAAAAGATCAAAATTCCAGCACTGCACTAGAAGCCAAGGCTTACCACTTAATACCCCAAGTTAAGGAATTGTGGATCAAGCTTGCTTGATCAACTATGTTAACTGTGATGAAAGCATAAAATTTGCAGGCTATTTTCCCTTATGGTTCCCCTTTTGTTGTGATTTGTAGGTTTTAATAGGTGAAAGCATTTGCTACAGCAATTTGAGATGGCTTCTTCCATCTAACTCTTGACTTCGTTCAATTTCCATTCATGGAGAGGAGATATGGAGATACAGCTATGTGCCATAGGACTCTACCGGGTCACTATAGATATTGAAGAAGAGCCTACTCATGTGATAGATAAATCGAGATTCTTGAGAAAGAAAGATGAAGCATTCAGATTCTTGTGCCTCTCTATTTCCCAATATCTTCTTTTTCACCTCTTGGGATTGAAGACTCCAAAGGAAATTTGGGACAAATTGGACACCCTGTATGGAAAATAGGATGATTTGAGAGTTTACCAGCTTGAAAATGAGTTGATGTCTCTCCAACCTTCTAATTTCGAGACCTTAAATCATTTTTTCATAAAGTTCAAGCACATTTTCTTAGTGTTGAAGCAATGTAAGGAGGAGAAGGAGGATGATCAGCTCATCCTTTCCATACTCTCCAAACTTAGAGATGATTATTTGGTGTTTGTCTCTACATTCTGTGTGGGGAAGCTCACAACCCCTGGATGGATGATTCCTTCACTCAATGCCTTCATTGAGTCCTTAACAAGTGAACATGATAAGCTTGTCCAGATGAGGATCATCAGATATTCTCATGATCAAGCCCTCTATGTCTAAGGGCCCAAAGATATGAAGGGTAAAGGAAAGCAGTAGAAGAATCCAAAAACCAAATTCGAATCTCCTAAGCCTAAAGTTGAAAACCAGCAGCATGAAGAGCCTTCCGGCTCAAAGAAGAACAAAAGAAAAGGGCATCATGGAAAGGAAAAAGTCAAGTGTTCAGACTGTGGGAAGGGATTCCACCTTGAACATGCCTACATGAAAAAGAAACTTGATGAAGCTACTTCTCTTCTTGATAAAAATCACATCAATATTCTGGAAAGATTTCAAAGGAGATATCAGTAAGATCAGGAACCACATCATGAAAGAGGTCATGCTCTCATGGCAAGCACTTCGAAGTCCAAAGCTCTCTTGATAGATTCTGGAGCTTCGAATCACATGATGGCTAAAAGAGACTCTTTCTCATATTTGGATACCAAAAAATCCATTCCCATCCACATGGGAGATAACCCCACAATCATATCCGAAGGACAAGGTAATGTAGATCTTGAGCATGGTTATTTTTCCAATGTTCTGTATGTACCATCTCTTGCATCAAACCTCCTAAGTGTTTATCAAATGACACATATGGGAGAGACCAAGAGAGTATCCTTTAGCCGAGATGATGTAGAGATCATAGAAATTGCATCCAAAAAACTTGTAGCAAAAGGCCTTGCAAACCATCATGCAAAAGCCTACGAGTTCTCCCATTTTGTGGCGGATGCAAAGCCTACCGCATTGCTGACTCATGGAAATGAGGTTAGTATACTATGGAATGAGAGGTTCAGCCACCTGAACTTTAAATACTTGCAGCAATTATAGAATAATTCTATGGTTGAAGGCCTCTCGTTCATAAAATATACCACCGGAATTTGCAAGGGTTGTGTTGTTGTCAAGCACCCTAAGCATAAGTTCGAACAAGGGAAGGAAAGCCGAGCATCATGCATCTTAGGACTGATACATTTTGATATTAGTGGTCCCATTCCTATCACATCCATGAATGGATCAAGGTACGTTCTCACTTTCATTGATGACTTTTCCAGATACACATGGGTCTTTTTTATCAAAAAGAAGTCGAAAGTCTTGGAAAAATTCACTGAATTGAAGGCTTTGATTGAGAATGCATCTGGAAAAAAGATCAAGATTTTGAGATATGATAATGGTGGAGAGTATATCAGTAATTAGTTACTGCATATATGTTCCCAAAATGGTATTCAGATCCAACATTCAGTCCCCTACACTCCCCAGCAGAATGGTGTAGCAGAGAGGAAGAATTGATCTCTCAAGGAGATGACCACTTGTATGCTGGAATCAAAGAAGTTGGCTGCAAATTTGTTGGCTAAATCCATGCATGCTACAGCATATATTTATAACAAAGTTTCACACTAATATATGAAATGGAATACCCCTTTTGAATCATATTTCGGACACAATCCACATGTGTCGAATCTGAGGGTGATTGGGTCCACTGCAAGGGCCCGAATTCCGCTTGATAAAAGGAGGGCTTTGCAACCGCAAAGCATCGAATGTCTGTTTAATGGATATCCAAATGAATCTAAAGGTTTCAATTTGCTGGATATCAGAACAAAATATATCATCATTGAAATAATTTTCATGTTCGATGAGGCTCTTCAGGAGGTAGAACTAGTGAAGGAGAAAACTGTTGAATTTACATCCTATTCTACTGAATATTTGGATGATGAAATTAGGGGTGATGACCCTGATTTGGATCCTTTGATATTAGTGAACAGAAAAAATCAGATGCTGAATCAGAACCTGAAGTAAAAAATCATCTCCCAACTTGGGCCCGACAAACACTCTCCTCCGCAGGTGATAACATTGGAAATCTGAATCATCCAAGGAGAACCCGGTCTGATATCCAAAGAGTAGGTATTGCGCTCTCTTGTCCTGATTATTTTCTGTCCAAATATTATTATTTAATGATAATTTAAGATTCTAAGTCTTACTACCATTCTCGCAAGGATTCGAGATGGAAAGCTTCCATGGATGAAGAGATGAATTCTCTTCAGAAAAACACTACTTAGGAGCTAGTTTCTCTTCCTCCGGGGAGGAAATTGGTTCAATGCAAGTGGATGTTTTGGATGAAGGTTGATGCTGATGGAACAACCTGAAAATATAAGGCAATTCTGGTAGAAAAATGTTTCTCCTAGGTCAAGGTGTGGACTACCATGAGACTTTTTCACCGGTTGCAAAAATGGACTCCATCCTCCTAGTTTTGGCAATTTCTGCATCTAAGCACTGGGAAGTGCATCATATGGATGTTAAGTATGCCTTTATGAATGGAGATATTCATTAGGATATATACATGAACCATCCTGAGGGATACATTTCTGATCCATCTTTGGTTTGCAAACTAAAGAAGTCACTATACGAGTTAAAACATGTCCCAAGAGAGTGGTATTCCAAGATGGATGCCTTCCTTCTCTCGCAAAACTTCCAAAGGTGTAAATCATATACGAATGTGTCTACATAGCAGTATGATGGTCATTTGATTATTAATGTTTTATATGTTGATGACTTACTGATTATAGGTAGCACCGTTACTTCTATTTCAGTCATCAAAACTTCTCTCCACAATGCATTTGAAATGAGCGATTTGGGGCTCTTGAAGCAATTTTTGTGGCTCAAAATTGAGAAAATTTTTTATGGGATAATGGTCACTCAGTCCAAATAAATATCAGACCTATTATTCAAGTTTAAAATGGATAAATGTAAGGCTGCTCCATTCCATTTCCTTTCATGGATCAGCCTTGAAGAAGGAAAAAGCACACCTCCCATGGAATACATTATTTATCGACAGCTGATAGGTAGCTTGCTCTACTTGATTCATTATCGGCCTCATATATGTTATGCCATGAATGATGTGTCAATATAAATGCAGCAGACTCATGATATTCATTGGAAATAATCCAAGAGTATCCTCCAGTATATTTAGGGAACCAGGACCTAGGACATTCACTATGCTGCAGACTCCGATCTAAAGCAGGTTGGTTACACAGATTCCGATTGGGTGGGTGATTCTATTGATCAAAAGTGTACTTCCAGATATGTCTTCATGTTTGGTGGTGGCCCCATTTTCTGGTCTAGAAAAAATTAGGCCATTGTATTCAGCAGAGGTCGAGTACCAAGGAGCGATGAATGCTTGCATCCAAGTTGTTTGGTTGCAAGGCATTATTTCAGAGTTTGATCTTGGTAGTACTTTGTCCACTATCCTCTTTTGTGAGAATAAAAGTGATGTTAAGATATCCATAGATCCAGTTACCAGGTAGAGGACCAAGCATGTATAGATACACATGCACTACATTAGAGAGTTAGTGCATGACAGGACCATCATTCTGCAATACTGCCCTACTGATGAGAAGATTGCAGACATCTTCACCAAGATATTTTTAGAAAAGAAGTTCACTTACCTCTATTCATTGTTGGGGGTGAGTTCATCATGGTGATCAGACTACTTTCAGTGTTCAGCTTGGGGGGGATGGGGGGGGTCCAACTAGATTTTCCCTCTTTTCCTCACTTAGATTTTTTTTTGAGCATTGTTTGAGTTACATTTTATACAGGGTGACCTATGGACTTTGTTGCTAGGGCCCTAGCATTTTAATGCACTTTATTTTACTTCTCCTGAGTATATCTTAAGGGGGGTTGTTGGAGACATTTACCCAACATGCACACTTAATTTGGTCAATTTTTCCTTGTTAAACCACTATCCTAAGTTTAATTGACTTAATCGGTATCAGATGAGCACACTATGACATCAGCATGAGCACACCCACACCTACCTTCAGTCAAGGAAGCCAACTAGGCCTTCTCCTTCATTCGGGGAGGCTAACTGGGCTTCCTCCTTCAAACAAGGAGCACTTAGAGGGTGATATGACTGTCATAAATGCACCTAATTGCTAACCGATTGTTACAATCAGTTAAGCTAAGTGGTGAAGGAGCCTCCATTCATTATATTGATTATTTTTATTAGTATTTATGAACTAGAGTCAATTGGGGCACCTTCAACCACCTCGGATGACTAGTTTGAATTTAGTTAACCTCATAGGGGTTCATTGGAGTTAATGATGCACTACCAATTGTTAGTTGCCATGCAATGACATGTGTCTGAGCTACTTTCAGTTAGACTTAGTCATCCATTGCACTCCAACTTTAGTTAGGACTCAAATGAGTCAATCAGGACTTGATCAGTTGGTTAACTAGGTGTGTTTCTTGTGGATTAAATTCAGTTAAGCTAAATCCATTCATTCAATTCGAATGACCTCATCGGGAATTCGAATTATCTTGGAATTCGTGCATCTTGCATGATCATTGTGTTGTATTATTCATTCTTCATTGATTATACAAAGATGCTACTCCAAATGCAGCACCATTATGCCATTTTCATGCTTAATTATCTGAAATCTCTTATGAGACTGTGTTTTAGTCCCTAGATTACTGTGACAAATTAATATGGAAAAAAACTAGGAAACTTGGCCCAGAGATTTCCTACATAGAGGATGTCTGTCAAACACTATATGAACTCAACTAGTTATGGTTCTGTGAGTTTTTTTGTGTTTTGGGGTGATTTTATGACATACAATGACTAACATAATGAAATTTGAGCACACATAACACTCATGGCATTGGAAACAGTAAAACTAGTCAAATTTAACTCGCTAAATAGCATATGTAAGCAACCAAGGTGAATTTTAATTTTGTAACTTATCAGAACTGCAAATAATTAATATCAAAGACTTATTAGACTATATTGAGAATTAGAAAACTCATATATCATTATTTTAGCCACCTCATCTCTGTTAGTGCATAAAACTTACAAAAGGCTAATTAAATGAGCAATGGAATGTCTCTCTCACTAAAAATTTGGAATTACGACCCCATGGAGTAGAATTATAGTTTTGTATCAAATATCAGAATGTTAATAAGAAGAGGAGAATCTCATAAATATTTTCGAGGATTTGATATCCCTCAATGGTTCCCAATAGTAAAGATTAGAGGCTTGAAATCAACACCCGACACCAATCTTGCATTCCTAAGAGAATAAGTGAAGTCTCCTTCACTGAAGCTCGATTCCCAAGACTGAATGGATAATGAATGAGCTTGATATTTTTATTTGTATAAATTCTAAATCCTTGATGGCATAAGGAATTTCATAAACAAGCTAAGGATCTAGGCACACAATTAACCTCACAGAGAATTGTAGAGAATTAGCATAAGGAGAGAAGAAGAAAAATTAATGAACACACATTAATGAGTGATTCATAAATGATAATTGATATTATTACATAGGTAATACATCTTTATAAAGGAAAAGGGATTTTCTAGAAGACAACTCAATCTAGCTCATAAAGCAGGCTTGCTAATTATGATAAACCCCATAGTCGGCTAAAGCACATTCCTAATATATCAAGGACCTCATGAATTAACAATAGATTGTGTGAGTGATGATGAGTGAAGGAAATGCTTGCTAATCTTGGAATATGGAGAGAAACTAATGGAGGATGGGTTGGAAACAAAAGCTACCTTATCCACAGAAAAACACGATAAAGCAAGAAAAGCAGAATAAAGCATGTTTTGCTGTAAAGCGCAGTTACCAATTCTAGATGGCCATAAAGTGGTCAAGATCAAACCAGAATCAAAAATAAATCATTCCTAGGATATAGATGGAAAGTGTTGACTCTAAGGTGCAAGTGGATGCCAACTATCTAATCTAGTGGGTAGGTAATTAATCAAATAATGATTAATTATTTTATGAATGGGTTTAGGATATTCCAACATCCCCCTTTAAGTCTTACTATATGATGATATATATAAACTAATCAGAAATATATATGCATATAGGTCCCAGCAGAAAAGCTATGGTCACCCTTTTACAATTTATCGTGTCCAAAGAAATGAGGAAAGAGGAAAAACCTCAAGGGGAAAATCCTTCCTCAAGAAAGGACATGAAAAGCAATACCAAAAATTTATAACTGCCAGTGTTGCAGCTGCTCCAAACTAAATGCTGATGTCTGGAGGAATCTTCTTCTTGGGAAGAAGATAAACCTGCTCACCTGGATCAAAAACAGATGTAGTATGGAAACTAGGACTGTGTAGAACAACTGAGATCCAATGACGTGAAGGAAATATTGAAGGATCTTGAGACTTGTAATCAGCTCCAAGATGATGAGATGACTTGAAATTTGAACTAGTAGAGATGAAATGAGCTCCATATAGGTGAAATAAATGTCCAAGTGAATGTATAATGTCTCCATCTTCATTTACATAGAGAGGATGTGTGCAAGTGATCTTGTAGCAACATAGAGAAGGCATAAGATCAAAGAGTGTGAATGCATGGGCTTCATGGGTTGATCTAGCTTTCAAAGAACCCAAGAGATGACAAATAATCACAACAGTAGACTCTTGGGAATATACTGGTAAAGAATCCTCTATGGTAGAAGTATGAGAGGAGGAAAGATGGTGATGTTCAAAATCTTCAAGGAGGCTCTGAGAATGAGTGCCAAGAACAAATTAGGAGGAGATGCAGAAGCACATGGGATCAAGTATGGTAAGTGGTAAGACACTAAAAGGACTTGATTTGGCTAAGTAAACATCCTGGAAGTCACTGGGTTTCACACCATCAAGAAGAGAGGCATGCACAAAGTGTGAGAGGTCTGGCATATGGATCTTAGAATCCATGATAGAAGACATAGAGAACATCGAATGTGTGAGCGAATCATCTATAGCAATAGAAGCTCCATTAGTCACTTCTTTTTCATCAACAACATCATAAGAATATGAATCAAGATCTTCTACTTCAAGAGACATAGAAAAATATGGCTCTTCAATATTTGCTTCTTGATTGAAAGAGGAAGCATTCAAATCAAAGAGAGTGGTAGCAACAAGAATTGTATGAGAAACTTCTTCTTCATGATCAACTTCATTAGAGATTGTAGAGGCTGAGACATCTTGAGAGAGAGAAATCATTGAGGAGCTAGAGGCACTCTCCACATAGCTAGAAGGACCCTCATTCTCATTTCCCAAAACTCTATCCAATGTTGTCCAGATATCCTTTGGGTATTCAACAGAATCAATAAGGTAGCGCCTGCTTGGAGAGATAGCAAGACAAATAGCTCCAATTTCTCTATCACAGTCATTCAACCAGTCACTTGGATCTTCATAAGACTCTTCACCAACTCCATTATATGTCCAATAGAGACCTTGTCTCTTTAGATATGAAATCATATTCAATTTCCACTTTGAATAGCTTGTGAATGGAGAAAGAAGAGGAACTGATACTCTTGAATCCATTCGAATTTGAACCTGTAAAATAAACATACAAATATGAAAAGGAGGATTAATTAATGAACTCTCAAAGATATGATATCATGTATAGATTTGATATCCTCATCTCTGATATCATGTAGAAATTCTAAATCCTTGATGGAATAAGGAATTTCATAAACATGCTAAGGATCTAGGCACACAATTAACCTCACAGAGAATTGTAGAGAATTAGCATAAGGAGAGAAGAAGAAGAATTAATGAACACACATTAATGAATGATAAATAAATGATAATTGATATTATTACATAGTTAATACATCCTTATAAAGGAAAAGGGAGTTGCTAGAAGACAACTCAAGATAGCTCATAAAGAAGGCTTACTAATTATGATAAAACCCATAGTTGGATAAAGCACATTCCTAATATATCAAGGACCTCACGAATTAGCAATATCATGTGTGAGTGATGATGAGTGAAGGAAATAATTGCTAATCATGGAATATGGAGAGAAACTAATGGAGGATGGGTTGGAAACAGAAGCTGCCAGTTTCCTAGTTAACTAGCTTTACCTTATCCACAGAAAACCAGGATAAAGCAAGAAAAGCATAATACAGCAGATTCTATTGTAAAGCATAGTTACCAATTTTGGATGGACATAAAGTGGTCAAGATCAACCCAAAATTAGAAATAAATCATTCCTAGGATATAGATGGCAAGTGTTGACTCTAAGGTGCAAGTGGATGCCAACTATCTAAGCTAGTGGGTTGGAAATTAATAAAATAATGATTAATTATTTTATGACTAGGTTTAGGATATTCCAATAGTCTTCAATGGCCTCTCCTTGTCTATCTATGGTTGCACTGAATAATACAAGAGAAGAGAGAACAATCTGGGAAAGCTTGAGGTGCATAACCCAAAGTAGGTGAGGCACATCACTCAAACAAGGAGGTTGTGATTCACTCAATGTCAAAATAATAATGATAAAAAAAGTTGTTCAAAGGAGTTGGAAGCATTCTTTTATAGACCGAATAACTTGTTGAGCAATTTATCCAACCTGTTGAGCAAGTTACCCACTTGCAAACCCTAACCCTGACCCATGAGTGTGCCTTCCTTAAGGAGATTAACAAGTTTTAGCTTTAGTTAATGTTTCATTTCTTTGAATCCTTTAACCAAATTGGAAACTGCACCCTCCTTGACCAAAATTTTCCTTCTTTATGACTGCCCTCTTTTTCTGCACTTTCCTACTTTTAAATTGTCTTACTTTTCCTTTCTTTTGACAAATGCTATATTTTTTATGACATATTGCTTTTCTTGCAGTTTCTATCTTTTTTGCTTGAGTTATTTTTAACATTTTCTTGATTTTCTTCTCGGTTGTATTTTCTATTTGAGAACTCATGTCCCACTTGGCTTCATGCACCCTCCTTGTCACCTAGGACATCCACTTACTACAAAATTACATATTATTGCAAATATTATAATTTTAGCATAATCTTTTAATCCAAAGTTTAATAAAACTAAATACTATGGGTAATTAATATATTAGAATGACCCCTTATTGATTAAATTATTTTTCCACTAGGAACCATGGGGTTCTCAAGGCTAGGGGGGTTCTCCATGGTGTTATTTTGAAAATTTGGGGATGTTACTATCTCCTTTTGATATCCTTTCTCTTTATTCTCCACTACATCTCTTCTCAAGGTGCTTTATTTACTTTCCAATAGTTTCACTTCCTCCAAGGTGTCATCGTATTGTCACATACTTACATATGTTATCTCCATTTTAACTCACCTCCTTGTGCAAGGTTTTATGTTTGCCCATAATCCGTAGGTTAAATGGAATACAAATTTATTTTTCTAGGAACATATTTACTCACATCACCACCTCTTGCACTAATATCCCATGCACTCCTTTCTTAAATTACTCCTTAGCTTTGGTGGATAATTGATTTACCTGAAATGAAAACTCAACAATTTAACCTTCTACTGTTTTCTTTACCTGGAATTCAACTTATTTAGTGATGTCACAGTTGAAAATTTATAGTCGAATTAGTTTTTGTATGATCCACTATATTTGTCTCATTTCTTTCCAAAACTATCGTGGTTACCCCCAATTTATTCAACCGCTCAAACAATACCATTGGAATTTTTACCGAGAATATTTTGTAACTATCATGGCCATTATGCACCCTGATTCCACCGAGATTGGTTACCTTTCATATATTTTTATTTAAAGTGATAGATATTATTGAACCACCAATATAATATATAACACTAGGTCAACTCACCAACCATACAACTAAAGCACCATAGATGCATTTGAGGGGGTTTCAAAATGGAACCATTTGTTGGATCAATTTTAGAAAAGGATTTGTAGAGGTGTCAGACAAAGGGGTTCATTGTAATGTAAACATTCAAATATTTAATCCCTTAGGGAGGGAAGGTCTCATTTGAAGTGTAGTGCCAATATGAGAGGGAATATGGGTCTAAAGAAGTATATTGTAGGTTAACTATGAGGTTCCCCTTGATTAATTGTAGTATTGCAACCATCAATAAGTATAATGTAATGTCCCGAGTCTGATGTACAGACCTGAACACTCTAATTCTGTAATTTTTTTCTTAAATATTTCTGAAGTTTAAGGGGTCCACACAGAGCCTTCTCGAATTGGCAAAACAATGGTTTCTTCAGGAAGATTTTGCAAAGGACAAGAGTGATTAGTGAGAAGAAAAAAAAAGGATGTCAGACATTGAATTTACTCTCCCCTAACACATTTATATCTGGTTCCATTTAGGTTTCAGAATCCACGTCACGGAAACCTACTACCATGCTTCTGGGCAGCCAAACCGTGCAACTAAGGAGAGTAGTTCTGTCTGCTTCAACCAAAGGCTTCAGAAAACTTATAGAGGTTTGTTATAGACTTAATTTATTATATAAAAGGTATTTATATAGTTTACTAAATTTCTGGAAGGTTATAGGTGTTTTGGATGAATTTGGGGATTTCTGGCCATTTTGGTCAAGAGAGAGCCTACACAGAGGAGGATGCAAAAGGGTAGCACAAACCAAACCAAAATTGGTTCTAAAGATTGATATGGTAATTTGGGTATGTTAGTGATCTACAGGAACTGAAAGATCTCAATTTGGGTTAACAGAACCTATTTTGCATCAATTTTAATAAAACTAGTTATTAGAAACTAGTAATCTAGCTAGGGTCTTAAAAGAAATATTAAATCATCTTAAATAAAATTTTGTGAAACTTGATATTTATAAAAGAGATAATTATGAACTCTCTGAACATGAATATTTATTTGAATCCCTTCCTCATCATGAAATATTCATTACAACACACAGATTCACTCAATTCCCCCATACACTGATAAAATAGAGTCTTTTAATGGAACTGAGATAATATCCTTTAGGGTCTGAGATATATAGACCTGATAAATGTAATTTTCAGAATATCATAACACTACATAACATGAATAACATTATTTACTGACCATTACAAGAGGCTTCCAAAATTAAGGGGCAGGAGGCCCAAATCTTGACCAACAAGGGGATGTGAGCATAGGTGAAGCACGGGCTTCACTGGAACTCAACCTGAACTTGATGGAGGCTGTAATAAATTCTATAATAATCGTCAATGGATGACATTATCACTCCATAAACCTGCAATAGATATAAAGGGAGATGGAAGAGAAGGGAGGAGGGATTTGGGGATCATCACCCAATGGTTTGAGGCACAACACTTAGAGAGTATGCTCACATAGCATAACCACAATATCAAATAATACAAACTGAATAATGGAGTTGTAAATTCCATTAAGTAGATCTTGGGTGACTTGTTGAGCAATTCCTTCACCCGTTGAACAAGTAACCCACTTTCCAATCTTGTTCCTAAGCCATGAGTGGCCCTCCTTGATGGGATTTAGCAATTTTGGTTTGCAAATGATGTTTCCTTCTTTGTATAACTTAACCCAAATTGGAAATTCGACCTCCTTGCAAAAAATAGCAAGTATGAAGCTTAGCAATTATGTTTCCATGTTTGTATCGTTCAGTTCAAAATAGAAATTGCTCCTTCCTTGAGTAATTAGCAAGTTTGTGCATAAGGTAATCTTTCCTTGATTTTCATCCTTGCACCAAATTAGAAACTAATTTGGAGAGTTTCTCTCTTTTCTATGACATGTTTCTTTTTCCTTCTTTTGCATTGTTTCCATTTTTCCATCCAAGGCAAGTTTCCTAATGCACCCTCCTTCCTTGACAACTCATTTCCACCATTAATTATTTTTCATAATACTTAACTAATTACAAATAACATGAATTTAGAAATTACATGCCTCCATAGTTTTAAATAATAAAAATTCCAAGGTATCATTAACTAATAAAATGTTTAACCCTTGGAAACTTGACAAGGTCAACACTTTCAATGTCCCAAAATAGGGGGACATGACAGTCCTCCCCTCCCAAGTCTGCTTGTCCTCAAGCAGAAGCACTCCAGAGTGCTGCAAATTTGTTCATCGTGTAGGAGAACTAGAGCATGAATCCATTGTTCAAAAAGGTTTACTTTCTCCATGAAGCCATCCTATAAATTTTCTCCAAAACAAGCAATTCCAGGGTCCCATTGCTTGCATTGCACCCCCTTTAGTGAGAATTCCTTCCCACACAACTTATCAAGCCAATTTATGCCTGGATCCATTTCCTCAACTGTAAGTATCCAAAAATTAGAATCAACCATACAAATTTATCATCACATGAAATGACATTCATGCTTTGGAAATCATACCACTGCACCGAAAACTGAAAATTCTCAGTGTAAAGTTGGAAATCTGTCAGATTTCCCCACCCAACATAAAGTTCCTTATGTGCTTGATGCACATCAGCATTGAATCTGACAATGATGTTGCTGCAAATACATAGGTGTGAGTCCCATGTCCAACCCCAATGAGTATAGGAATCATCCAACCAACAAGGATGCCCAAACTGCTTACAATAAGATGATGCATCACAATCATCTCCAAAAATGCAAGCAGGAAAAAAAAAAGTGTCCCCTCATTCCACCTGATAAGGGACTGACAATCACACTAAAAGGTCCATGTGAACACTTCCAATGGCTCAAATCTCTGCCACTGGTCAAATAATGCAAGCATCTATCCAACTGTGTGCAAGATATTTTCCTCAACAACTTCTCTTGGCAGTTTTCTTGCTTATTTGTCTTCCATTGATCATGTGCAGAAATTTTTCTGTAAGAAGACTCCATGTGTGACATGTAATCTTCCACCCAATCCACATGTTGTTGAATGGTATCAAGTGACAGACATATGTTCCTATGTGTCTTACAGGAGGGTGATGGTGCATTCCACAAGTCATCATGAACACCTAGGAAAGCCTCCAGCTCTTCCTGTTGCACCAACAAGGAAAATTCCTTCTCCCAATTTTTATTCTCACTTGATGAGGATAAAATAAAAGTGTGGGTAGAAATTTGGATCAGAACCCTACAATACTCATCCACCCAAATTATGGCTTCCCAATCTTCATCGTCATCTGACCCTCCCATTGGGAAGAGACTCTTTCCAGGAAACAATTCCATTTTTTTCTGGAAAAAGCCAAGTGCTTGTTTCTCATCAAAATTGTCTACACAGTCCTTGAGCACAAAAAAAATAGAATTCACCTCATGTGCATGTGTATGGAAGGTATCCAATGGATGCAAATTAAATCTTTGTTGCTGTTCACATGTCAAGACAATGTCAGTCACAACAAAAAATTTATTGCAGAAGTAAAATTCTTTACCTCCCAAGGTCTTCATTCCAAAGATGTTTCTATCCACCCAATCAATGGATGAATATAGACTTTTATTTTCTGATCCATATGGAATTTGATCAGCCATATTTATTAAGGATAAGAACACTTCATCATTCCTCTCATTCTCAATGAGTGCTTGGCCCATATTTTCTTCCTCATAGATTTTCAAAAGCACCTGCAAATCTGCTCCACCCTCATGGCTGTCCTCCACATGATGTTCCTCCATTATACCCAAAAAATTTCCTTCCATGCAGCATGAAAGGTGTGACACCTTCAACTCCTTCTGAAGTTGAAAGATCTGTAACTTTGAATCTTGAAGGGATGTTTGTGTGCTCTTCAATAAGTTATTGGTAATCTCCAACTTATTAGTGATATTTTCTGATTTTTCTTCTTCCTTCTTGAGTGCACAATGGTACATTTCAGCCACCATGAGGAGATATTCTTTATCAGATAATAAGTTCATATATCTCTCCTTATTCTTCGCCATTCCTTCTTTCAGTGCTATCCACTCCTCTAGAAAGGCTTCTCCTTCCATATCTCCACCAGAAGCTTGCCAACAACATCTTGCCACCAAGGCATTGATGTCAACAAAGTTTTTCATGGCTTCCCTAAGATTGTTTCTATCCTCCTTTAGTGTTCCACTCAAGTGATGTGGCTCACCAACAATATCCTCCATCAATTTTTCTTCTTCTAATATGTGACATATATGCCCATTTTTCTTATGGCATAAATCCACCACATAAAACTCATCCTCAACATACAGGCCAGCCTTTGAATTTTCTGCACACTCACTTCAATTATGTGAAGTGGAGGGTATCTCTGAATGCTGGAATGACATGTGATCTGTATGAAAATCAGAAAGCATCTCATGCCTTGGAATTTTAGCTTCATCATGTTGCAAGAGAGTCCAACATTCTGAACTATGTCCCTCCCTTTGCATCAGATTTTTCTCCTTTAAATTTCCTAGTTCACATCTAGCTGGTGGGGGCTTTCCTTCCACTTCATTGCTCAATTCAAATGATGAATTCAGATATGATATTTCTTATTCTTTTGGATCTGATACAAAACATTCCTTCACCATTTTATCACCATTAACAATATCACCCTTCTTTTCACTGATTGTGTGATCACCAACAAGGAAACTGGGAGTAAATTTATCTCCCTCACATGAAGTGGGCTTCCTTTTGCAGTCCTCAGATGCAAGTGAGGAATTTTTATATTTACATTGATCAGCTGGTTGCAGGTGTACATGGCTGCTGCAAAAATCACAACTTTTATTATCCATGTTCTTAGCATTACCATCTTCCTGTATGGATACTATGGTGGCCTGCTCTTCCACCAAAATTTCTGCTTCACACC